>JAGGAT010000076.1:0-86365 GCA_017657195.1 Termitomyces sp. T70a | reverse complement strand
GTGGCTGTGCTAGCTCCGGACTAAACTCCGGACTAAAAGTAAGTAATCAATGGAATAATGTAAGTATGGGGACACCGGGGAGAATAGATATAACAGGGAAAAGGAGAAAGAAGGGGAGTCCCCTGACAGGACGAGTTGGTAGAGCTCATGCATGAATTCTGCGACAACCTGTGAACTCTAGTTGGAAAGGCTGTAGAGCTTTCATACATTCTTGCAGTAGAGGTTGGCAGCACCCATAGCAGAGCAAGTAGTGTGGATTGAAATGAAGTGGGCCTTCTTGCTGCACAGGTCCACAATAACTATAATCACATTGTAGCCATGAGAGTCTAGTAGTTCCACGATGAAGTCCACAGAGGCCACGCTCCACCACACTGCCAATACTGGGAGAGGATTTAACTGTCCAACCAGGAAGTGTCACTGGAGCTTGGTCCAGAGGCATAAATTGCAGGTGCTGGTGTAGGAGCCAATGTACCAGGACATCTGGGGCTACCAGTAGTTCTGGGAGACAAGCTCTAACATCTTCCAACAGCTAGGATGTCCTACAAGTTAGGAGTCATGGTGCTGCTTGATGATGCACCTCCAAAGCCCTAGATTATTGGAAACATAGATGCGGCTGTGGAAGGTGAGGAGGCCATCCTACAGGCTCCATTTTTCCATGCACACTAACTTAGCTCCCCTGGTTTGTTCAGAGCAGAGTACTAGCACAACTTTGGCTACTGAGTCCTCATGGATCCCTTCCCAGTTGCTTTGCCAGATGTCCTGGAGTATGTTGACCTCATCTCCTTGCACAAACATGCCCTCCATGGCCTGGATAGCAAACAGCTCTGGGCAAAAGAGCACTAGGTTGTCATTGTCTCCAAACCTGAAGCTATAGTCAGCATGTCATGACAGTGTGTTGGGCTTCTCCATGGTCCGCTCCAGTTTGTGGTAAAGAGAGGAGTCAAAGATAGGGATCAGTGTGCCTGCCAATAGTTGAGCTTCTTGGCCATCTAAAAATACTCCAGGTTCTTGTAGTCTGTTCAGACTTTGAACTTGTGCTGAGCCCCTTTCAGGAAATAGTGCCACTCCTCCAAGAACTGAATGATTGCCAGCATTTCCTTGTCATGGTCTCATAGTTGTGCTCTATGGCATTGAGGCTCTTGGAGTAGAAGGTGACCAGGTGCCACTTATTGTCTTCCAGGAACAAGACTATGCCCATTGCAAAGTCAGAACTAGGTATATGCACCTTACGCCCTCTATGATCAAGTCCTGGAAAATGTTGTTCATTATTGTTTGAAAAGCGGCCAGACTGTTTGTAAGCCCAAAGAATATGATGAGCAGCTCAAACAGTCCATGGTTAGTCCAGAACACTCCCTTCTACTCATTTTGCTCTTGGATACACACATTGTTGTAGCCCTACCAAATGTCTAAATTCATAGAGTAGCATGCACCCCAGAGGTTATTGATGAGCTCGGAGATGAAGGGAAGGGAATAGCAGTTCTTGACAGTTATTGCATTGAGCACATGATAGTCCTGGACTAGCTAGAGAAAATCATCCTTCTTCTTGATAAAGAACACCAGTGAGGCCATTGGAGACTTGGAAGTGCATATATAGCCAGACTCAAGATTTTCTCAGAGGAATGTGTCTAGTTTGTCCTGCTCCTTTGGAGCAAGCAGGTAGACTTTGCAGCTAGAGGAGATGGCATTGGGTATCAGCTTAATAGTATGGTCTCACTGCTTATGCTCCAGAAGTGAATCAAATAAGGCTTTGAAAAAGACGTCCTTGAAGTCATGCAGATAGTCCAGGACAGCATCTTGAAAAGCCTGTGCAGGAGTGTTTGCTGCAAAGGCCTGGGCTAGTTGCTGGGAAGTGGTTTGACTAGCTTGGATCTCCTCAGGATATGGCAGTGTCTCCTCAATAGCATTGTCTGCCTGCTCCAGGTTCTGAGCAAGTTGGAACTCTTCCTTGGGAGCCTCTTCCTGCTCAGAGTATTCCCTGCTGTGTTTGTTGTTCTCATAGAGGACCTCTCTATAAGGGAATGTCAGAGGTGGGGGATCCAGGAGGTCCAAGTCTGCTAAGAGGAAATATCCTAGTCAGCAAGCCCAGATAGCAGCGCATTCCTGTTTCACAGCAAGCTGCTCCTTCTTCAATTCTACAACACAGGTGGTGCAACATTGGTGGCATTGACTCATGCTTACCTCCTTCTTGGCCCAGTCAATCTCCAAGTTGTGCTTGTGGAGCCAGAAGAATCCAAGGATCATCTCCTGTTTCTTTAGACTAGTGACCACAAAGATAGTCTGCTCAGAGTAAAACTTGTAATGGAGGACCAAGTCCATTACCACACAGATGGAGCTGGCCTCATTTGGAGTGCTGTCAACATTGTACATGAGGATCAGAGACAAGAGGGGTTGTGTGGTGAGTTGGTGATGTTCCACATAGCCAGCATCTAGTAATACCCCTATTGCTCTGAAGCCAAGAAAGGCAGCAACATTTCAGACTTGCTGTGTGTCTGTGGTTTCTATTTCAACGTCAAACTAGAGCAAATTTGTGGAGGAGGTCAAGGCTATTATGTAGTGGTGGGGGAGGCATTGCTCCTAGGCTGAGAGTTGAGGCCATGACAGAGGAGGAGTGGGGGGGATTTGGGTCGTTGTCTCAGAGGAAGGGGATATGTTGGAGGGAGTGCTCACAGTGGCTAGGGTAGAGCTGTCAGCAGAAACTGTATTAATTGCATCTACTGACAAACAAGTGAACCAATTTGCACTAGGCAACGGGGATGTACTAGTCACTTATTGCCTCTTTAAAAACCCTCTTTTATTGCCTCCCTTCCACCGCCTTCCTCTGGCATCCTCTCTATATACTTCTCTAGGGCTGCTGCATTGGGGAACAAAAATCCCACCACATCATGGGCTGCTAGAAGCTGCAGGAGCAACTCCTCTTGTTCCTCTGGAATAAGGTAATGCACTTTGAATTCCAGGAGGCACCTCTGCATGAAGTGTCCAAGTGCACTCCAGCACTAGCATAGGAGCAGGAGGGTGGATTGTTGCCAAGACTTATCTATGTCCATTAGAGCTCTGAGGAGTAGTGCAAGGTGCATAGGCTGCATTGCCACAGGAGGCATGAGTGATGGAGGTGCTCAGATGTGAGGAAGAGGGATTGAAAGGTATGCATGGAGTAGGAGCAGCAGACCAACACAGGTCACACTGATGAGCCTCTGGCTGAGCTCAGCACAGAAATCGGAGAGTAATATTTACAAGCACTAATCAAGACAACACCATGGAAATAGCGCATGCCTGGAATGCACCGGTAGCAAGATACACAACCATCAGTACATTGGCAATCATAACAATCATTGGCATCAAGGTGATCACCAACATCACAGCAATCACTGACATCATGGCAATCACTGACATCATGGCAATCACTAATATCATGCCAATCACTGACATCATGGCAATTACTGACATCATGGCAATTACTGACATCATAGCAATTACTCAGCACCATGGCCACCTGGCACCACAGTTGGCCATTGATGCAGAATAGGCTTCCGGTGCCTGGCACTACTTGGTGCACCCATCGCAATGCACTGGTGCCTGATATACCCAATCACCTGGTCCCATTGCATATGCTCCCAATATAGTTGGTGGCCGCTCACTTTCCTGTTGAGGCATGCAACCAGTCCTTGGTATTGATATCACCCACTGCACAAGCACCTGGGACCCCCATAAATACAGAGAGTGAGCATGCTACATTCATTGGCATTCAAGGACTTTTTCTTTACTTTCTTATTTTTCTTACTTACCGCTTTCTTTACTGAAGTCCAAGCCTCTTGGCGACGGCAATTAACTAGTATAAATACTTCACTTCTTGTAGTAGCACACCAGCAAATTATACCTCAGTCCACATCCCTTGCACTTCAGATTTCATTGGCACTCTCCTGAGTTGCCAAAGGAACTTAAGTCTTTTTCACAATTGCTCACTTCTTGCTTTCTTTTTAAGACCTCGTGCTTTGCACCTATGGCAGGCTCTTGCACTTAGAATTACACTAAGCTTTTGTTATACCTCTACTGTGTCCTTAGTCACTAATGCCTAGCACTTCCCCTTGGGAACTTTGGGTTAGTCCTTAGCTCACATTCTCCAGCCTTTGCCCCTTGGTGCCCCATGCCAATTACCTTTACCAATTCCCCTGTGCACATCTCTCTAGGAATCTTGGGTTCATCCAGGGCTCTTGCTTTACTGACAATCCCTTAGTGCCAATGCTCACTACTACACACATACTCTTACCGCTTGTTTTGACAAGTTCTCTGAGACCTGCCCAGTACTTCCCCATATAACTTAGTGCGCCCAATGCAGAATAATGGCTATTGTCTGTATCTGTGATAGTGTTAGTGAACTTTTTGGGTGTCATCAATGCTTGAGCTCTATGAGCTGCCATTAGTTCCAGGCTACCCAGTACCATGAAGCAATTTGGTTATCAGCAGGGAGCCCTTCTGCAAGGTTGTCCATGTGTTCTATAAGGGCCAGGTGCAGTCCCTTCCAGAACATCAAACAAAGTTGGAGGCCATCCAGGTACTCAGCCTGCTCCACCAAGGCCCAGAACATGTCAATGTACTCATCCAGAGACTGCTTGCCTTGCCTATATTGGTCTCTGTCCTGGAAGACCAGTGCAGCAGTCTTGGCAGGGTTCCAAGGAAAGAACTCATCCTGAAACTCTTGCTTAAACTCGGCCCAGTCTGTGAATCTGCTGATGCTTCAAGAGTGCCAGAAAACCCTCATTGCATAGGTGGCTGCCCATCCAGACTTCATGTAGGACAGGACCCATGCAATTTTCAGCTCATCAGAGAGGAAGTTGTCTCTGCAAAGCTAGATATAGGTGATGCAGGATTGGAAGAACTGCTTTCTGAATGCACAGTCACCATTGTATGCATCAAAAAGTGCTGGGCGGGGAACGTTGGCATATCTCTGCACTAAAGTGTCATGACCTGCTTACTTTGGACCTCCAGATGTCACAAATGTCACAACTGTCACATTCCTTCTACTCTGGACCTTCCCACATCATCTCCTGCCTACTCCAAACCTTGCAATATCATTCTCTGCCTACTTTAGACCCCCTGACATGTTCTTTGAACCTTTTTTGGGACCCCCCTGCCACCTTTATAGGCCATTGTCACACCTTTCAGTGAGTCTGGCATCATCCACATCCTTTCAGTGAGTCTGGCATCATCCACATTATCTATCAGGCATCAGGACCATGCAGACCACTGTCCACATAATCTATTAGATATACAATTGTTTATCCACTCCGCTACTCTCTATAGAATCCCAGACTTTATTATAGATACCCAGAACTAGTGCCAGGAGTATATAAGACTATAGGTAGCTCAGATGTACCTGAGTCTTGATATTGAACAACTGTTACTGTGATCTCCTATTTCTTTTGTGCTTGCTATTTCTGTCTCTCTTCATGCTTGCCTCTGTGAATACTTGTCTGGCATGCACTACCTCAACTGGCATGCACTATATTGACTGGCATGCACTATATTGACTGGCACGCACTACGCTACTTATCAAAACTCTGGCCTCATCAAGGAATCCCATCCTTGACTCGACCCTCACCCAACTCCAATTTCTGAACTCTGAGACAAGTTGTTTAACTCCAAACTTGCCCATTCCAACTTTCCCACACTCTGAAACACCTCCTGGAGCCATCAACACCCTAAGCACACATAGTTTGGCACTTGAGTCCACCTCATAAGGGCATTGCTTCTTGAAAAAGGCTTCTGGATCAGTGGAACCTGACATAGAGGGGCTGTTCTCAAGACAGAAAATCTTGAGGGCAGTGTCAAAGAAGGCAGGGGTGCAGCAGAAACTGCAAGAAAATGCTCAAGAAGCGTCCAGAGTAAATCCAAGATGGCTTCAGTGGTTTGATAGAGGGTGGAGAGTTCAGCAGTGTGGAGGGTAAGAGAGGTCTGTGTAAGTTGCACCTGTACTTCCAGTTGAAGCAAGTGACTCCAGGCATTATCCTGCAGGGCCAGGGCCTCTGTAGAGGAGTCTGAAGGGGCAAGCAAAAACATGGAGCACTGGGGCTTAAGTCTGGTGGAGAGGCAGCAAACAGAGGCACAGAATATTTAGGTATGCTGTAGGAGACCTCTAAATCAGAATTAGGAGACTTGTTCTGCTGTAAGGGCAACCTCTGGGAGTGGCAGCTAATCACACAACTGGCAGAAGGAAATCTGAAGTATATTAGAATCTGTTACAGTATTACAGGAAATGTAGCTGATCACTTGGCAGAGGAAAATTCGAAGAAAACAAGTCTAAGGATTTCCCAAAGCCAGGAGTCCAAAAATATTGCAGAGAGTCACCTGACCACAAATGTGGCTGTGCCATAGTCAACTTGTCAAACACTAACATAACTGCTTGTTGGGACAACTGCTGACATAATCCCCCATTGGGGCAACTGCTGATATAATCCCCTATTGGGGCAACTACTGATATAATCCTCTATTGGGACAACTGCTGACATAATTCCCCATTAGAACAACCACTGACATAATCCCCTATTGGGGCAACTGCTGATGTAACTAGAGGAGGACAGAAATGGAAGTCTCCTGACATTGGCCTTATAAATAGTATGTTCTGACTTGCTGTCTAGGTAGTAGTATAAGTGTTGCTTCTCCACCTCTTTGATGAACAAAACTGCTAATGCACTGATTCCATCTTCAAAGCCAGATTTTTCACAGTATACTGTCACAGAGGCTGAGGCTAGGATAGTGATAGCAAGTTCTGAGCTGGCATCCTTGTCCTGAGCTATGAAGGTCAAGAAGGAGGATGAGTAGTTTGAGCAGTACCTAACCAGCTCAATAGTGATGAGCCTCCAATCTGGCTTACTATGTTTTAAGTCATTTATGCATCCTTTAGCATTAGACTGCAGTAGCAAGACTTCAGCATTTACTCTACTGACAGTCCTCCATGCACTACCATCCTTTTCTCACCACCTAGCACAACACTTTAAAGTTACTAATGATAGTACAATCATTGTAGATGTTGAAAAGAGCCAGGGAGCCCTTGTCATTAGTGAATTGAATGGCTGTAACATCAGGGGAGGGAGCATTGAGGGATGAGTAGGCATCTGTGAAAATGTTAGCATTGACAAGTGTGATGGAGTGCATATAGGTGCGATCATCACATCAGTGCAAGCAGGGGTAGTGTGCCACCCATTTTGGTGTGGCTTTCATGTTGCTGAGGCCATTGAGGTAGGATTCCTGTAAGGCAATGATATTCCAGTCCTCCAGTCAAGCCAAGCCAAGAAAGGCCTTCTGGGCCACATCTGACTTGTGAACGTTCTGTTGCCAGATGCATAAGCATGGCAGGGTGTTCAACTGATCACTCATTGTGAGGAGGTGGGGAGGGAGTTGGCCTGCAAGGCAGTGGGGGCCTTGTGGCTAGGTTTCCAAATATCAGTGAGAGCCACTTGGTATTGACCAGACCTGAAGGCTCTGGTGCTGCAAAGTGGTCTACCCACAGAGTAGGTAATGTTTCTATGTGTTTATTCCTCAGTCCAATACAAGTAACTATCTTGAGACTATATCTAAGAACAAATACAAGTGTTTGTTCTACAGTGCAGTTAGTAAATAAGTAAGGTATTTCAAGTTATAAGTTACTCACCCTCAGTCTAATATAAGTGACTGAGGGTATTATCTACAATGGGTCAAATATATCTATAGATGTGAACAATGATCCATTGTTTACAGAGTGTGCAGCTAGCACAATGCAATATTGACCCTAGTGGTTGTTATCAAGTACTGCTAACCCAGGGGCTCACCTTAGAGCAGGAACTGCTAGCCAGAGTAGCAAGAAGGCAAGGCAAATGTTTGCAGAACTTCAGCATTAGAGTCTGAAGGGTTCCAAGGTTGGCCAGTCAAGTGTAAGTCAAGCAGAGCAGGGCTATATCTTTAGGTATTGAGTGTAACATCAGCTGCTTTGTTAAAATAAGTGCATATCACCAGTTTTTAATATTTTTGCTTTTAGTCACACATTCTTGCATTTTGGATTTCTTGTTGATACTTAGTATTATATGCCTAATTTTAAACTATCTTGTAATACAGTCTGTGAATTACCACTACATATTTGCACATTACCTCTGCCCATATATGTATTACCACTTAGATTATCCTCTTACACCAAGTTGTATTCTTGCTTGTTGGTATGCATATAAGAGTTGGGGATGGCACTTGTCACTGCTACGATGGAGTAATAATGCTTGTGTAACATTACTTACGGAGAGTGGGATATGCATGCACATACCAATGAACGATGGGTGTCACAATATTGATCCTGCAAAATATCTAGGTGCAACAACAAAATGTTTGAATTCTTGATTTCCCTCTGTATAGTCTCCGAAAAACAGTAAATAAAGAATGGGAAAACAGAACAATTGCCATTGGATAAGCATAGACAATTACTGGCTCCTCCTTTTCATAACTTGAGTTCTCCATCTCGTGCTCAGCCAAACCCATCTTCCAGCTGATAGAACTGGACGTGATTTGTACTTTTTTTGACTGACCACAGGAGAGACCGTCGACGTATTCATTGCAAATTTCACTGATTTTCACGGCCGTAATTTGGATATTAAGAACTTTGTGAGCCTGTCAGCGCATTATCCTGTTTGCCTACTCCATATTTGCATCCTCTAGATGGTTCTGTCCTAGGGATTTCGGATTTCGAGATTATAATAGATAGGTTTTTCCTCTGCTGAAAGTATGTATGGAATGTCTTCAATTTTTAAAGACATGTGACCGGAGATCCGGGTTTATGGTCTCCAAAAGCTCTGTCCACAGCTCCTGGAGAGAGGCCTGGCTGTAACCCCTCTTCTAGCCACATCCCTCAGGACGAGCACGTTTAGCCGCCGGAGCGGTGGCGGGCAATGGGGCCAATCGTCTCCACGTGGTTGGATGTCGGCCAAGCAATCCTAGTAGGAGCGCGAGCTATTACGCGCAGCACCGAGAGCGGTTCAGAGGTACTTCCCTGCCCAATGAAACAGCGAGCGTAATCCCGCGGTTTATCCCAAGGCCTCGTTACCCACCGATCCTCCAAGAGGGTCACCGAATACAACAAACTCCTCATCTAGAGCACCAAAGGCCGTAGGCTGGAGTGTGCATTTGTCGGGTGTAAGGTGAGAAACCGATGAGCAAAGTGGAGCCCTGGAGCGCGTTCTTGAAATCATACTGCAACCCAAGTCACGGAGTGCAGCAGTAAAGAAAAGATAGAGCTGAAGCAATGCCGAACGTCCCTCTCGACGCTTATGATGGAGGTTGGTGAATGACAGCTCAAGGTCACGTTCAGGTCACACGTCCAGCCTCGACACGCCTTCCTTTTTAAAAGACCAATCATTTAGATTGTTTAGTCACCATTGATTTCGCTGGCTGTAACTGGACAGACCCTCGTTGGCATCTACAAGCCAGTCTCACTTTTATCTCCTCATTTTATCCATTCAATGCTCAAGTCATAATCTTCGTTTTTCTCTTTTCACCTTGCATAACCAGCTTTTACACAATCACTCTACAGAACCCCAGAACTGGTCTAGTGATTTTCCTTACGCTAATCTCGTACTCAGTGGCTGAGAAAGAAAGGGAGCCTCAGCTACTGAATGCGTCAGTGTCTTACTCTTTGACTATGTCAGTCAAGCCTAAATCAAGGAATGAAGGCAACTCAAAAGGTTCAAAGGTAAAAAGGCTGCATGCATGATTTCCCGATCTAACACAAACTGGTCCAGCATTTGAACTAGCATTGACATAATCGTTGTTACATTCCGTGCAACATATACGTGTATACGTTGAAGGACCGATGCTCCCAGAACATAACGGTAAAGATAAAATACAGAATAAAGAGTGACCGCGGTCAGTGACGAACAGCTAATGGTACATGAAGTGCCTAAATGGGCAAGTTTACTGTTCTGTAAAAGGATAGACGATTAGAAGGATTGATCATCCACGATACACCGGGGGAACTCACAAGGGACGATAACGACGATACTAAGACCACGGATATGTCTTGAGTAATTGATCCTGGTTGAAAGAACGTTACTTGAGTTCAAGACAAGTATGTGACGCAAGAACATACTTTCGACGCAGCGGAGGGCGGCGAAGACGGGGTAGTCGTAGTGTAACTGACAGTATGGAGATGTACTCTCAGCTGAGTCCCTCTCGAACTTTCCAAGTCATTTCTTGAGCTACCGTTGTCACTACGTTCACGAGCATTGAGCATGGCGAAGAATGATCCGACATAGACTTAAAGAGAAAAGGTGTCAGAGTCTTTTCGGAGGAAATTGAGCAAATGAGATGCAAGTCGTACGTTTTGTCAAGAAGAATTGCAAAGCCAAGTAGATGAACGTATTTGGCGATAGAATGTACTATCATGAGGGTTGAGATGAAGGGATTCCTCCAAGGAATCATAAGGGTGACTCACACAGAACATAGCGGACAATGAGCAGGCACTGTGAATGAATACAACGTTGGTTAACGATGAAGCCACAGTATATTGAGGACCATGCAACGAACCTCGTGAACAACCCGGTACTAAGTGTATACTGCATTAAAGCCGATATACGCGAATTCAAATACCTTCAATTCTTATCAGCCCAGAACGAAATGCGCAGAACGAAACTTACTGGCTGTGGCTGGACCTGCTTTTGTGAAGATAGTAGCACATAGTGCCCGCGATTAAGAAATCGGTAGCGGTAGAAGTTGCAAGTGAGGTGTTTATTGACCACTGCAAGGGCAACTGAGCATTGTCTCGTTATTTGCAATCAGGAATTATGGCTCACGGGAATTTCTGTGAGTTCGGAATACAAGTGTGCCGTGCATCTAAACTGGTTGAGACATTGTCTGCGATCTTGTAGAGCAAGAAGCTCACACTTTATATGCAAGAACTTGAAGAATTGAGTCAGGAGATGAAATGAATACATGAGATGAACTCACTGGTTCCAACAACTGAGTAATTCCGAAAGCCTATTAGCCAGCTGACCATTCGATGAAGCATGTATCGTACCAAATCCACCAATGAGCAACACGAGCTGGTAAAAAGTGAGTTTTATTGTGAGCGATGGGGTCGTGAAAAGCCCTTACCACAACATAACCCAGGAGCCCGTGATGGTAGCCACTAACTGAACCAAAAATGAAGCCGGTCCCATGACAAGGTCTGCGGAAGAAGAACTCACGGATCCACACGCGGTATGTGTATAATCTAGAAAAACTTGCGTAAGTCTCGCGAAGCATCGCCCCTGACCGGCGACTCACGATTGCACCAGCAAAACAACAACGACCTGGGTTTTCAATAAGGTTGATTGATGGATATGTTAATACTGGATTACGCACGTTGATTGTTATTTGCGCCTACGTTACACGTGCATCAGAACATTGAGAAGCGCGATTTTCTGATTGCGGCCTCACCTTCATTGACCTGGGACGCGTGAGAAAGGACAATAGGACGAACGATGAGTCTCACCAGGTCATCAATTCAAGGTTTTTGAGATCGCCAAAATGTGTGGCGACATATGTGTAGACTGCGTGAATCACGAACGCGAGATGTACCGTATCGAGTAACCTGAGCTTGACGATTAGCGCACGCGCAAGTATATCCAATGCTTTGATACCGACCAAAGAAAGCCAACCTTGAAACAAGGCGTAAGCACCAACTCTCTTTTAAAAATATGACGCCAGCTTACCGAGTATTTGTGAATAAACGAGTCTCGCAGCCAGCGGTGGTAATACATATACATTTGTAGAGTCGTGAAACCATAGAAACTAGGTTAGAACAATCACAGGTAAGACACATCACGAACGATAACGTAGCGAGAAAACTTACAAGGCTGAACCCACGGTGCCCAAAAACAACGCGCCTACGGTATTGTCAAGAGTCGGTTGCTGCATGCTAAGGACTATGGTCGTGGATGGGTGGGCAGGGGATCGTTAAAAGAAGGATGTTGGGGGGATATTGCGACAAAAGAACGAGAACCATATGTATCCTTTAATATGTACCAAGTTCAATTGAAGATCTGTGTACCTTGACCATCCGACTTTTCCCTTCTTTGGGAATCCGAGCCGTACATCGGTCGCTCTGCGCCTACCGAGGGAACCACATGACGGCTGCCGGCGTGGAAGCAGGTGGACGCTCGGAAGAACGGTTGGCCGTCCTCAGGGGCTATTCAAAGACAATACTACGTCACTAAATCCGGCAACAGAGTGCCTAGCGTCCAAAGTTAGTTGGATACCAAAAGATCAAAAAGCATTCTTTGTACCATTACTAAATGGACGGCATTTGGAAAGCACAGACACAAGCGCTTCTGCTGTTGGGCAGACAGACACAGCTCATCACGAGCACTCTTGAAGGGGCAGTGCAAACAAAACTTTTCCGAGACCCGTGATGGCGTGATGGCGAACTCCATGGATCGAGATTGATTTCGGTAGTGATACCTCCCGGTCACCTTACACAGCCCCTTGAACACTAGAGTCGTCGAGATTGAGCAAGAAGCACCTTCAATAAGTACGGTGCTAATGAAATGGTAAATCATCGTAGACAATGGAACAACGAAGTAATTCAAAGGGGATCCCAGGTTCTGGAATCAAGTTTTTCCGGTGTGTTCATTTCAGATCGGTAACTATTGCATTGTACTTCTCAATTTATGGAATGTGAATATCCAGAAACAATAAGTACTTTAATGGAAAGCGCGCTTGTGTTGAGGTCGTTACTCGAATCCTTCTCAAGCCCAGTGACTTGTCCTAAGCGCGAAAAACGCCTGATCCCGGATGCATATGTATGTATTACCAGACCCGGTTTTTAAACGTCACTACACTGCCCGCCGGCCTCCGCCTAGATCAATGACTGCATTAAGGGATTAGGCCTTAGGTTTCGTTTGCCTATGTACTAATCAAGCCCATTTGTAGTTCGGTACTGAAATGATCAAAAGTGTCTCTGCTATCGATCCTTGCTCCCTCGAGTCTCATTTTCTGCGGTCACAAATAGTAGGATACCGGTGATAAACGGCGTTGTATGGTATTGAGACTTGCAGCTAGATGACGCAGACCGTCACTTCCTTGTAGCCCCTGTCCGTCAACCACAATGTACCAGTAAGTTGCATTCATTAAGAAAGATGTTTCTTATACTAGTTAGTCTACTGGAAGCAATAATAACCTTAGATGACATGGATCAAGTGATTTGTGATGGTCACTGGCAAATGACGTAGATAATATTACTTTCATTCCCAGAGCCCTTTTATTTCGCACCTACTTCTCGTTGGCCGTCTAATCATATTCAACGGTACCCATGTCGAAGAAAATAGTCATCGTCGGAGGCCATGGCAATGTAAGTCCTTCCACCATCTTCATCCTTCTGCATATAATCGAACTGAAGGTATCTCTCCGCCTCACGAAACTCCTTACTCCCACACATAGCGTCAAATCTGTAATCAGGACCCTCGATTACCAGGATGACATCAAGTATCTCTCTGCTGAGCCTGTCCTTCTCTCTTTAGAAGATTCCCCGGTCCAGGACTTCACCTCTCTGTTTGAGGGTCAAGATCTCGTGTACTTTTCCGCAGGAGCAGGTGGAAAAGGCGGTGTAGAACGTACCAAGAAGGTCGATTACGAGGGTGCATTAAAAGTATTTGATGCGATCGAGGCCGTGCAAGGCCCAAAACCACGCCTCATCCTCGTATCAGCTATTGATATCAGGGACCCAGAGAAGATCCCAGATCACTATGTCAGTATATCTGTTCTCTTTTGATCGACATACTCATATGCATACACAATATTAGAATGAGCAAGATATTTCCATCTCAAAGCGCGTGCGCGAGGCGATTCCGGCGTACATGCATTGGAAGTACGAAGCAGACAAGAATCTTGTCAAACGCAATGCGTTCAAGTGGACGATCCTTCGCCCTGCTGGCTTGACCAACAATCCTGGGACCGGAAATGCTGCAATCGGAAAAACTCATTTGGGGACCGTCACTGTGCGT
Source organism: Termitomyces sp. T70a (assembly GCA_017657195.1). Lineage (NCBI taxonomy): Eukaryota > Fungi > Basidiomycota > Agaricomycetes > Agaricales > Lyophyllaceae > Termitomyces > Termitomyces sp. T70a. The sequence continues at coordinate 72,374 of JAGGAT010000076.1, read as the reverse complement.
TTTCTTTTGTGATCATGAATGAACCTCTGGCATTTGTGAACTGATGCACGCCTTGCTTCAGAGGGATGACGTCGCGGAGATCTTGGCGTTACTCGTAGACAGGGAGGATGCAGCGGGTTTGGCTCTGGATGTCGTCGGTGGTGACACACCCATCCGGGAAGGTCTCGATACCGCAATAAAGAGAGGAGAAACCGACTTCCTAGGTTGAATTTTGAATTGCTATCGGTTATGAGGACATAGTTTCTATTGAGAAATAAAAACATATCAACTTATCGTCACCCCAGGGAGAGCGGTCCGGCCCTAAACCGTGGAATCAACCCGTGACAAAAAAATTGTCACAAATTTACTTCAACCCATCTATCTCCCGACTGCCCATAAAACCAGCGTTTGGCTCACTTAGGATGCATGTGAGTCCTGCATTCACTTTTGTCATTACATCTCTTTTTCTTTACACGATGAGATTCGTATTTTTTTCAGTTATCCCTGTCTTAATGACAATACTATGTCGAAACTATGAAAATCTGACTCTTTTGCTTTTTGTTGCTCGTGTTAACTGTTATGCGAGCCTTTTACTGATCCCTTATTTTCAGTCGCTTTTACGTTCGTGTAATTGAGTGAGATAGCATCTGATGTTGGCAGTGTGAGTACTCGTTTTTTTGTTTTTCACTTTTATCTAGGGCATGCCCTACCGAGATGAAACATTATTTATTTCAGTTATCCCTGTCTTAACAATCACTGTCGAGACTTTGAAAATCTGACTGTTCTTTCAAACTATGTCCGTTCCTTGTAGTCACATTACTGACTTCATTTCTTTTCCATAGTTCTTTAAACTGCTCAAGCCTCGATTTGACGGATGAAGGAGGTAACTTAGTTGTAGGTGAGTATACAGATGCATGTAGATTTATTGTTTTTTCAATATACGAAATCTTTATACGAATTCCTCGTATCATCCATCATCTTGGGACACAAGACACTCGATCAAGAGCATCCTGTCTTTAAGTTATAATGCTTCTGTCGCTTGAATTTGAACGGTTTTTGGTTTTGTCTCGTGACTCTTGGTTTCGTGATTGCGAAGCATACGTCGATATTATTTTTGCTCATCTGATTATCTCTGACCCTTGACCACACCTTATCCATGGCGAGCACCCTCTGGACTACTTCATACCAAGCCTCTGGCAAAGTTGTAAGTGTTCTCGATCCAACTCTCATTTCCAGTCATTGATCTCACGTCCTCTGATAGATTCTGGCTGTTTCCGCCCTCGCAGGCATACCAATTCAGCCACCTGCTCACTATGAACACTTTGTTGATAACAAGAAGCCTGAGTTCTTAACCAAGTTCCCGCATGGGAAAATCCCTGCCCTGGAACAGCCCGATGGGTTCAGGATTTTCGAAAGTGCCGCCATCATTCGTTACGGTGAGTTGGTATCAGATGATCGACGTGAAGTTGCGCGGAAATTGATGTGTCTCCTTTCAGTTGCCGGTCTTAACCCAAGCATCGGTCTCTTGGGCAAGAACCCTCAAGAAGCCGCGTTAATCGACCAGTGGATGCACCTCTCAGAGCTCGAAGTTGACGTCTATACTAATTTTTCGTACCAGCTTATACACGGTAGTATTACACCATATAACAAACAGGTATACGTCAAATCATCCTAGTTTTTCGATCACGCTGACAACACCTTGATCGGACAGATCCACAATATCTTCATCGAACTTCAACGACGCGCCATAAAAACACTTAATGACCATCTCTCCACACGTACCTACTTCGTCGGCGAGCGTATCACCCTCGCCGACATCTACATCGCTTCTCAGATCCGCCGTGCTGCCACCATCACCTTCGATGCTGCTGCTCGCGCAGAGTTCCGCCACGTTACTCGTCACCTCGAGACCATCATCAACCAGCCCAAGCTCAAAGACGTCTTTGAGCCCGTTGACCTTGTCGAGAAGGTGCTCCAGTATGTGCCTCCGCCCAAAGAAAAGAAGGAGCCCAACCTCCCTCCCCCCAAGGTGGAGAAGAAACCCAAGGAGAAGGAGGTGGATGAGGAGGAGCCCGATGTTCCCGCCGAGCCTAAAATCAAGAACCCTCTTGATGATCTGCCCAAATCGACGTTCAACCTCGAGGACTGGAAACGCCAGTACTCCAATAACGACACTCGTGGCGCTGGCGGCGCTCTCGAGTGGTTCTACAAGAAGTACGCATATCCAAGCTTCGTTCATTCTCATCTTTGTGTCTTATGCTCCATCCCAGCTTCGATGCTGCAGGCTTCTCCGTCTGGCGTGTAGACTTCAAGTACAACGAAGAACTCACCCAGACCTTCATGTCCTCGAACCAGATCGGCGGTTTCTTCAACCGTCTCGAGGCTTCTCGCAAGTACCTCTTCGGCTCCGTCGGCGTCCTTGGTACAGCCAACAACTCCATCATCACCGGTGCCTTCATCCTCCGTGGTCTGGATGCCCAGCACGTCGTAAATGTTGCTCCTGATTGGGAGTCGTACTCGTACAAGAAGCTCGATCTCTCTAACCAGGATGACAAGGTGTTCTTTGAGGCTGCGCTCGCATGGGATCTCGAGATTGATGGTAAAAAGTGGGCTGACGGTAAAAATGTGCGTTTGTTTACCTCCATGAGCCTAGTTTCTTTGATTGATGACTTTTTTTAAATAGTTCAAATGATATACGTATCACAATATGGTGTCAAGTATTGTCTGTAGCATGCTCCTGTTTGTTTTTCTTGTAGCCTTTTTTTGATTGTGAGAACTCACACGCTCCAGATATTGAATCTATCTGAATGGAAGATAACGGTTTTATACTTTTATGAGTCATATAGTTAGTGCCTCTTTCATGTCTGCGTGCCCTGCTGGTTTATGATCTTGTGTCGACAACTTCAACTGACAATAGTTTTTTCAACTTGGAGTGGAGAAAAAGTGGGGTGCAAAAACATACTCCACGGTTTGATGTATCAACCATTCAAAGGATTATTTTAGCACGTTTCTGCTGTATGCGGATACTAGATCTCACTTCTGATTCTCTTGGCCCTAAAGAAACATGTACATCCCGTCCAGTGAACAAGCCACTCAAAAATAGGAACGAAACCTCATGACCAAGGACTTAACTCCCACCTACTTTCCACATGCTGCGCAGATTTAGGGCTTCCTCTTCATCCATCAGCTTAAAGGCGCGCCCCTCACCACCCGTTTCCCCTAGGCTTTCTCGTTTCGTTTCGACGCTATGAGCATCAGAGTCCGTGTTGATGATCAGGATCCTAAAGTTACCTATTCTGGCAAATGGAATTCGGGAGGTGTGTCGGAGGAATACCACTCAACGATACATGGGACGAACACTGCTGGCGCGACCGTGAGATTCTCGTTCAGCGGTACCGCTACTTCGTTTTTGGATTCCAGATAATTCATGTTGATCCAGCATGGATTTATTGTAGGTTCATTCGTCGCTGTCTTTGGCACTATCTCGGATGCTGCAGAGTCCACCTACAGCATTGATAACTCGAGACATCATACTTACGTCGCCAAACCCGCTTCTCATGTGCAATACCGGCAACAATTTTTTGCACAATCCCATCTCTCAGAAGGCGACCACACTCTTGTCGTCACCGCTACGCGGTCGAATGTTACGTTGTGGATTGATTACTTTGAATATACTGCGGCGGAAAAACACACGACTCACACGACGGAGAAGACGCACCATAGCAGAATTACTGACCCGACCGTTATTGTCTCAACTACAGAGACAAGTAGAATACCAACGTCTATCACTCCTACCAGCTCTGGTAACAGAACAAGAAGTCTATCCTCTACTACTTCTAGTAGAGTACTTAACCCAACCCGACATCTGCCTTCTACTACGGGACGCTCCCATTCAGCAAATATGACCAGAGCCTCCACTACTGGAAGTTCATCTTCCACAAAAACAAGCGGATCCATCATTACGGATGGTTCACGTTCTACAGGAGCGACTGGAGTCTTCAACACGGGAAATATGTCTTCCACGAGAACGACCGGACTTTCTACTATGAGCTTATCTTCTACAGGAACGGACAGTTCCTCTATTACGGGAAGTTTATCTTCCACAGGGACGGCCAGATCCTCTACTACGGGAAGTTTATCTTCCTTGAGTCCAGCCGGACCCTCTATCACTCCCAGCAGCGCGCGTAACGCAACAACACGACCACTCGTAAGTCCCAGTATACCTATCGATTCACTAACCCAATCCTCGATAACATCAAATCTTACAACGACGACTTCACGTTCTCCCTCTTCGAGCAGCACGCTTAACACGAACACAACGCGACCTGACATCGCTGTGACCACGAGCACAAGCTCAGATTCTATCACTTCTATCATTGCGTCTGCAACAACGACTACCCACACAGCCCCTACTCCTAACGTTTCATCCACAACGACCCTACACTCTACCACTCCCATCGCTGCAAAGACTATGACAACATTATCCTCCTCTAGTGATCCTACTGTGCCACCCTCTACTAATACTAGCGGTGTACTTAGCACAACATCAGTGCCGCTTCTCATAGTAACCACTCGGACTACCTCAGCTCCTGCTTCCACCGTAGTGTCTTCCTCAACGACTTTAGTCCCTCCCTCGATCCTATCTCCTGCTTCCATAACGGCTTCGGTCTCTGAAAACGTCACCTTACTCCCAGCTTCGAATTCCATCGTCGTGCCTTCCGCATCGACCACGGCCCTTATATCAGACGGTATCACTTCCATAGCACCGATGTCGTCTTCCAATATTTCCGCCACGGTAACGAACACTACTATAACCTCATCTTCTCGTTCTAGTTCGAGCCATCGTATGACCTCTGACACAAATGGCTTGGATACCGCCGTCCTCCCTGCAAACACGTTAGGAGGTTCTTCGATGGCCTCAACGACGCCGGCATCTGATCACAAAACTTCGACTTCGGATCCACCCTCCACAATCATTGGAGGTACAGTCGGAGGGGTTGTCATACTTCTACTAGTCGCGGTTTTCTTTTTCTATCGTCGACGACGTAGAGCTGCTATTAACGGTACATCTTCATTCATCCGCTGCGTATTTTTACCTTTCTAACGTCGTTTCCAGGCTTCAATAACGAAGAAACACAGGCGATGATCACGCCCTTCCTGGCTACTTCATCGGGAACGCGGAATGTGCATGAGGCAAGAGATGATAACGAGGCCTCAGCCGTACGCAGGCCTCTTTTACTTCCTAATCGTCGGAAGTATCACGAAAATACGTACGTGATGTGAGATAGAAGTTTTTCGGATAACACCCGGACTCGCGATATCCTCGGCAATTTCATGGACAGAAATTTTTATAGCTTATATGTTACACATAGAAGTCGCCGCCGGACGTGGCTTCGAGATCAAATCGTAAGTAGTATTCAAAGTAATTGATCCTTCGCCCTCTCATGTGACATATAAAATCCTCCTGTCTCACACGTCAGTGACTTTTGGAAAGTTGTAATTGATATATGTACTTTGATAAAAATCTAATTCATACGATAGAATGGTTCTTCAGGTGCAGGTAGCATTGAGCGTAGACGAATTCCTTGAAAAAGAACATCGTCCCACCCACTTTTGATTTCCTGAGTGACTCTGCACGAATCACCATCCGCTCGACGGGGATGTGGCAAGACAGTTCATTGTGCTGATGGTGGCATGCCAGTGCGCGACACAAGGGGCACAATCTCGTTGATATGAAGTGTGTAAAAACATTTGAATCTGAAGCATTGATCACATGCGACAACCATCCACATCTCTCTGATTATTTGCAGTCTACCCTTGCTTGGGATTTTACGGTGTACTGTATGGTGCTCTGGTTGGTGGACGTCGGACGGATGAGTGCCACGAGGTCGAACGAGCGCAGACTGATTGTCGACGGATCTGTGACTGCATGTGACTAGATAGTCACAGTGCGTCAAAATTTCAAATCTCTGCTGATCAAAATCAGCTTTTCAACTCATCCTTTCCTCTATCGCTTTCAAAAATGTCTAATACTCTCTGGACTATCCCCACTCAAGCCTCTGGAAAAGTCGTGCGTTCAAGTACCTCTTTACTCACTGATTTAGTCTCGTTAAAGTCTTGTCGATCTACTAGATTCGCGCCGTTGCTGCCATCGGCGGTGTGCCGCTTGAGCTTCCTGCTAAATACGAGCACTACGTCGACAACAAGACGCCTGAATTCCTTCAAAAATTCCCTCATGGAAAGATCCCTGCTTTGGAGACGGCCGATGGTTTCAAGATCTTTGAGAGTGTCCCCATCGCTCGCTACGGTGAGACCAATCTTTTTATCTTATCGATCGATGCTGTCGTCCTGATACAAAATTTTTCCAAGTCGCTGGACTCGCTCCCAATGCAGGACTTCTCGGTTCTGATCCCAAGAGCGCCGCTTTGATTGACCAATGGGTTCACCTCGCTGAACTCGAGGTTGATCTCTACACCTCACTAATCCGTGGTTTGGTTTCCGGTGGCATTGTTCCCTACAACAAGCCCGTACGTGTTCACATTCGCTTGCGTATCCTCGATTTTTACATTGCATTCTTTTTTCCAGATCCACACTACATTTGCTGAACGCCAATTGCGCGCGCTCAAGACCCTCAATGCCCACCTTGCTACCCGCACCTTCTTCGTCGGCGAGCGCATCACCCTCGCTGATATCTACGTCGCTGGTGCCCTCCTTCGTGCAGTTGATGCCACTCTCGACGCTTCCGTTCGCCCCGAGCTCACCCATCTCATCCGCCACCTTGAGACCGTCGCCAACCAGCCCCAGATCAAAGATATCTTTGGCCCCATCAACTATATTGAGAAGGCCCTCCAATACGTTCCTCCCGCCAAAGAGAAGAAGGAGCCCAAGCCTGCTGCTGCACCTGACCCCAAGGCGGAGAAGAAGCCCAAGGAGAAAGAGGCTGATGAGGAAGAGCCCGATGTTCCCGCCGAGCCCAAAGTCAAGAACCCTCTCGATGATCTGCCCAAGTCCACCTTCAACCTCGAGGACTGGAAACGCCAGTACTCCAACAACGAAACTCGCGGCGCCGGTGGCGCTCTCGAGTGGTTCTACAAGAAGTACGTACATCCAAGATTCATTCATTCCCATTTTTGTGTCTCATGCCCATCCCAGCTTCGATGCTGCTGGCTTCTCTGTCTGGCGCGTAGACTTCAAGTACAACGAAGAACTCACCCAGACCTTCATGTCCTCGAACCAGATCGGCGGTTTCTTCAACCGTCTCGAGGCCTCTCGCAAGTACCTCTTCGGCTCCGTCGGCGTCCTTGGTACAGCCAACAACTCCATCATCACCGGTGCCCTCATCCTCCGTGGTCTGGAAGCCCAGCCCGTCGTCGATGTTGCTCCTGATTGGGAGTCATACTCGTACAAGAAGCTCGATATCTCCAACGAGGAGGACAAGGCGTTCTTCGAGGCTGCACTCGCCTGGGATCTCGAGATCGATGGAAAGAAGTGGGCTGATGGCAAGAACGTGAGTATTCTCGTGCCTTTCCTGCGTATCCACCGCATACTAAAACGTTCCTTGTCCATCCAGTTCAAGTAAACATAGCTCGCCGACCCTTATTTCTGCATCTATTTGAAGTCTTGTAACTTACCATTCACACTCACACCTTTCCTTTGGTTGTTGTATTACTCGACTTTATGTCGTTGAAAGGCCGATATAAAGAATAAAAAAATTGTTGAATTCTCATCATGCCAAACGAACCAATTTTATGCATAGGGTTCCGGCGTCTTACATATTTGTCCCAAGCAGCGAATGATTTGATCATGCATATTATTATTCTTGCAAGCTATTGACCTTCTCACTTCCCCATCTCATGAACGCTGACGCACCCGCCGAGATGAGGACAGACCAATCAAATACAGCACCGAACACCTCAAACCGTGGAATGGTAGAGAAAAGGTTGGCCTCCGCATCGAGTGCGGGCGGGAACGAATTGCGCAGCTGCACAATCGTGGACAGGAGGTAGATGCCCTACAGAGTTCATGTTAGAAAAAATGAAATTTAATGAGTGCGGAGGGTGCGTACCATGAGCTGGGCGAGGAGGAGCATCATAAGTGACGCGCCAAGGTTTCTACTCGTTACGCGAAGGGCCTATGGACAACGTAAGACAAAACGAAAGAGCTCTGAGCACATGAAAGACACACCCTAGTAGCACCCCTCAACACTCTACGAACGCTTGTTAGGACGATGAGCCCCACGAGCGCGAGACTGAGCTGGCGTGCCAACGAGGCGATAGCGACGTTGTCGGGGTGTGACACAAAGGCTAGGACATCGACTAGCATGTCGGCGATCAGGTCGGTCTGTGACCGTGGGGACTCGCGTGAGGGAGGACCAACGACATTGACGAGGCACTGACGGAAGTAAATTGGCTTATGAGGGTCATATTTAAAACGGGGTGAGTATGAAACCTACGCTGAGGATGCGGACAACACAGTATATTGCAAAGAGCAGACCGCCAAAATTGAAAATTCGACCGCGAAGGGTCCGAGAGTAGATTGCTGTCTGCTTACGCATCCTTAATGACTCGAGATTCATGCTCAAGTGGTTTTCAAAGGCTTCTAGTCCACGTAGTTCTTGAGTTACTGTACCATTGAATTCCAACTTGTCAGCAATGGAGAGTACACGCGACTCTCGGGACACGCACAATCATCACCACGAAAATTACTTATTCGTGAAAACCAACTTGTGTTTGCTTCTGACGTGTTCGCTCGCTGTTGTGCAAGGGCCCGCCTATCACGAAGATCGTTACGCACACTCTGAAGTGTATGTTCGGCCACTGCAATATCCTTATCTGTCGGCTCACCCCTGATGATATACGTAAGTGATGAATACGATGTGCTGGGGGAACCGATTACTGTTTAGATTTGCGAGGAAGGTATATCCAAGAGTGACTGATGGCTCCAAAACCTGAGAGTAAACCAAGTATGACAGTTCCAACAACAATGAGGCGAGCGAGACACGCAGTAAAATTGTCTGATAAGGCTAGGGCAGGTGGGAGGGGTATCTTGGAGAGTACGAACAGATACAGCCCAACAGGGATCAGGCTGAACAGAACCCTGGGGCCGAGTAGAAATGAATTGCCTGAAAAGGAGTCATTAAGACGGTGTATACGTGTAGAGAATTGACGCACGTCTGGCAGATGCAGACTCGGATCCGACCGCGATGAGAAGACTTACGGCGAGAGGTACGAGGACAAGAATAATCGACATGATGAAAACAAGTGAGAATCGCCAACTTAGGTTACGAGTTCTAAAATCATGAATGGATAATGAAGCCGAGTATTTCAAAAAATGGGATCACGAACGAAGGCGAGAAGACGTCGAGGCCTTGCAGCATCAGGACGAAGAACATCATGCTGCTCTCCGCGAAAATGAACGAGAAAACGCTACGAGCGATTGTGGAGTGAAAAGACTTTGATCTTAAGTATGGCGTAGTCTTTCCAGATTTGCACTGGGAGACTGGTGGTGGGAGCGCATTGAGCTCTATTCCAGTATCCTGCGCAGTATTTGGTGTGTTTGGCGGCGTAAGCTCCGCCGCAGGGTCAGAAGAAAGATTACGCAAGTCGGAATAGAGGCTCCTCAGAAGATATTTTCTGCAACTCATAAACAGAAGAACCCTATTAACCATCCATGAGCGAAGCACGGATGGTGAAACTCTGGAAACTCACCGCGGTGCAACCAAGAATGCAAATTCAGGAAATACCATATTCATTGCGGCTTCAGAGCGTAGTGGGGTGGAATAGAGTGGTCCACTGTCAACAATTCCATGCGACCGATTTGTGGCGAAATATTTCTCGAAACCGTGCCAGTCAAGCACTGCCTGATATGATTGTCAGCAATGTAGCCGCAAAGATATATATAGGCTCTAACAATTAGCTCATACAGGCAGCGTAGTGTTCGTGATTGTTGCGAATACGAATAGCGAAGCTTGTAATTGGAATAATGAGATTCCAGGTCCGTGGTGAACGCATGGTTTCACGTGGTCGTTATCTTATCTGATAATATAAATAGCTCATCAGCTGAACCACTGGCACAAAGGCGCGGTCCCAGATGATGTAAAAACAACGCGTGGAGGCAAACGTCTGATACACCTGCATCAATCAGCAGGATACGTGAATCGTTCAGAAGGAACTCGAGGTAACTCTTTATCCAAATTTACACCTTTCTTTGGAGTTTCACTTTCACCTCAGAATGGGTGTCTCCATTTCCTGTATCATTCAAAGCCTAGGTGGTTGTGTACTTGTGAACGTTAACAACAATAAATATGTGTGAACCTGGCTTAAATTACAAAGATAATTTGAGTCCGTCGGACGATTGTCATGTCCTATACCGAGCTAACGGGCTCATACCCTGCCCGACTCCCACTCGCCCTACCCAGTCCAAAGCCCATAAACAGGCTCTTCCTGTGGCCCTTCCTTCCCCCTTGGGAACCCAGCCCTTCATCCTCATCTTCTTGCTCTCTCCTCCTCTTCGCCTCACGGAAACCCTCAATCGGCACATCATACAGCTTGTCATACTCAACCCCCAACTCCCTCCCAGCCGTCCAAAAGTCCTTACAATTACCCACAACTCCCAAATCAAATGGATTGCTCGCCTTTCCAGCACGCGCCAACCCGTCAACCGCCCTCCCCTTTGTGAACCGATCGAACCCAAGAAGGTTCATCAAGAACCCGCTTCCGCAGCCAGCACATAGACCTGAATGGCGATGCACTGAATGCCCGTGAGACGTTTCGGATCCAGTAACGAGCGCGGCGTCCTCTGTGTCCACACCAGGCACGACGGCGTCGCTTGGACTGCGATGCTGATGGCGATGCCCCATTTGCCCTGCGAGACTTTGCCCTCCACGCCCGCCCATGTACCCGTACCGGCCAAGGTTGGAAACCTCGAGAGTAGTCATTTGCCGTATGATCTGCCAAAACTGAGAGGCGAGGAGGACGATGGTCCAGGAAAGCTGTAGAGTTACCCAGGCGGCGACTGAAAAAAGAAAGGTATCGTATGCCGTGAAGGTACAGAGCTCGGTGGGAAGTACACAAGCTGGGGATACTGTTGGGGAATCGATCTCGAAATTAATGCTTGAGAAGACTATTCGGATGATGTGATTGAGAGGAGCACCAAATGATGGTGAACCGTACGTACATGCGTAAGTGAGGTAGTCGAACAGTACGATACCAACAACAATGGTGGTGACGAAAATGACGAACTGACGATGGTTGTTCATCCCAACTAAAACCCAATGAGTGGACTGAGATTCAACATCAACACAGAAGTGACCCTACCGCAATTCCATACCCAGGGACAATGGCTGTTTAAACAATAAAATCCAGAAAAAGTCACAATGAAGGGATAAATGACGTACTGGTCACTTCGAGCTATACACTTGTCGCAGACACGGCAATGCTTCGAACGAAGAGGCTTACGAGCCTAGACATCAAGCAACATCAGCAGATAATCGTTATTGTAGTGACACAACACTTGCCATGCATTGAATGCAGAATGTTTGACCATTGAGACGACCTTCTGAAGCAAGCTCCTCAATGATCTAATATAGTATTCAACAGTATAACACAGTTCAAAAACAAGTTCACTGACCGATCTCAGCTCGCCGTCGCTCGCGGGTTTTGGACATGTTCCGGGATCCAGAGTGACAGATCGGAAGAAGTTGTAGATGCACAGACCTAAAGTTATCGCGAAGGAGAAGTGGGTGAAGGCGTGTGATTGTGTTTCTGGTAATAAAATTCGATCAACCAAGTTCCATTCCTCATAGGGAGACTTACGTCGGACAAGTCGTGTAAACCAGCAGAACAAGACCCATATTATCGAACCAAAGATGATACCGGCGAAATATGGTGTGGTATTTACGCTTTCGGTATATGTGGAGTTATTGAGTAAAACGCGTGTTACGATCTATCGCATGGACGGGTAAGAACTGTTCGCGTGTAAAACTGGTGACATACATGGTGCATTCCGAAAAACTCGGCAAAGGCAAGTAGCAATCCAGTATACCATGGCAGCAACGTTAAAGTCATGAACATGAGATAGAAAAACAGTGTAGGAAGGATAAAGATGGCAATTTTCGTGTTGCGCTAGAAATATGGATCAACATAAAAATACAGGGACACAAAGTTGTGTACTTACGTCGCTCAACGGTTTACCTCGTTTCGCCCCGTACTCATTCATACCACCCTCCTCCAAAGCCCGTTTCCAGGCACCAAGACTTTTGAGTTCAGCTGCCATATCACGAGGTGTACGATCCTCTCCGTCCTTCGCCGTAAGATCCGAACCCTTTTCAACAAGTTTGCGAATAATCATCCGGTTCCCTCGTACAACCGCCCAATGCAATGGTGTCAAACCCGCATCGTCCTTCGAGTTAGGATCTGCACCATGTTTCAGCAACAGTTCCACCGAAAGACCGTCACCCTGATACGCTGCCCACATAAGAGAGGTATGCCCTTGAGAGTCGCGCGAATCAACGTTGATGGGTTGGTGCAATAGGTATAGAAGCGGCATTATTGATGATGAATGAGTGACTAGATGGAGTGAGTTGTAACCCTGTGAGTCTGCGATGGTAGGGTCTGCATTATGTGCAATAAGAAGTTGGATGACGTAGAGGTAGCCGTTGCGCGCCGCCCATTGCATTGGTGTCGCCACGAGGTCACCTCCCAATGCATCGACTTCGGCGCCCTGCTCCAAGAGGTATTTACACGCAGGTAAGTGTGCATTGATTGCTGCCCAATGAAGTGCAGTTATATTTTGGTCATCACGGTCAGTCGCTTTGGCTCGTCCAGACTCAATGAGCTCGCGAAGAAGGTCCACGTCGCCGCGTTGAGCAGCAGAAAAGATGTTCGCCTGAAATTGAAGTAGAAAGTGAACACGTTATACCGCGCAATATAAACTAAACGCGCACATCTGACGGGTTTGGTGATTCCTGGGTTTGCTGGAACGTCATATTAGACGCCACGGCCGACTCTGTATTAACCAACGAAGTCGATGGTTCAGCTTTTGCATTGACGAGTGCTGAAGAGTCCTCCATGGTGTGGGAGGAAATTGAAGGAAATAACCTCCCTCAGCCTGTCAGCAACCAGGGGCTATGCAGATTCTGCTGACAAATCGACCGCCCGTGTGGTGGTGACGTCGCAACCCTCATCGTCTCGCGTAAAAAAGGTACAGAGTCGTGTACTTACCTGTAGACTTGGGGTTACTATGTATATGTACTTACTGTGTTGCTTTCATTACTGCCTTGGCTCTGGCTTGAAAACTCTACTCTATCAAACAAGATCAACAGGTTGACTGTTGAAACGTTGACATTGTACAGTCACCTGTCATTTTTACTGTGTAGTGTAATCTACGGCATCAACGATGGACAAAAGCTCTAGTTCAACCATGTTGCCCAAATGCTTGTACCTCCTCCAATCACTGTTGCAATTTCCTTGGCTACGACCCTATCCGCTTGCTCGCTAGGATGAAGCTCATCCCACCTAAGGCACCGTCGTCATCAGCCGGGTGATACTCCGGATTCACCGAAAATGATGACGTACCAGAGATAGCTATCTCTCGCAGCTGGATTCGACACAGTTGAACAAGATATCACGGTACCGTTCGTGTCAAATACACAGGGATTTGCACAGCCTGTCACGTTCAGTGGAGCTGTACCATTGAGATATAGCGCTGGATGGACGCGCATATCGGAAAATAATGCATGAGAATCAAAGAGAGCTAGATCACTTTTCTAGTCTTATCTTCGCCTTAGAAGACCGATTAAGGACTAACCGATGTGAGAGCTAGGAAGAGTAGGAACCAAACTTTGCAGTGCAAGCTTTGTGAGAGCGTTCCCTGAAAGGACGAGTTCCGTCATAAAGACCGACCAAGCTGTAGTGTTCCTCTCTGGCTGCCAAAAGCGATTCGGATAAGAATTCGCCGAGTAGAGAATGGTATCTTGTAAGGGAATCATCTACAGATGAAATTTAGCTATGCTTTTCTCCTGAGAAAAGACACACTCGCGTTTTGAAACACAAAGTTTCTCGCTCCACTATTATACAGAACTTTAACCCAATTGATCATGCAATCCGCGACGTCGACGATGGAGGCACTATTGCTACCAGTGACAAGCGAATTAATTCCGAGATCGTTGGTTCCGATCCACAACGTATAGACCGTCTCATCCGGGTCGAGGCTGAGCGAACCATTTTCACCAGTCTCCGCAAAGTAAGCTGGGAGCTGGCTTTCGAATACGGAGGGGAAAGGTCGAAAGGTGATGTTGTTGGAACAAGTCGCTCCTGATTTTGCAAAGGGAAACAACGTCACATTCGCGTAGCCAGCAGCATATACAGGCCAGGCAACACCGCCGTCTCCAACGCTGACGATATCGGTATAGCTATCACCGAAAGTGACAAGGTTTTTGATTTGTTTTGGCTGGACGCCCTGAGCCGCGGCCGTCGAGGTTACTAAGAACAGAGCCGACAGTGTCGATGAGACTTTCATACTTTCTTGAGAGGGCAAATTCTTTTACCGGTTCAGTTCTATATATGCATGGTCGTTTGTCTATGGAAAAATAGGGTTCTGGATTTCCGATACGTTGTTGTGCCGCGTTCTAACCATACGTGTCGCGTCGCGTGAGCCATCCAGTCTGCTGCCGGCCCGCTGTCGATGGGTGATCTTTGACATATTTCGGCAGATCTTGGGAATGTTACCTATGTGCAACGTGGTCGTCCACCCCGTTTGATTATGTCCTACCGTTTACAACGAGGAAGTCGTAAATACGTGAGTACTCAGTTGATGTTAAAGCATGATCCAACAAGCGCCATGGAACTCTGATGAGTCAAGTAAAGGCTTGCGCAGAGTATCCGAAATTCAGACCGAGGTGACCATTAATGAGAGAAATTTCATCAAATAGCAGGGGTCCATTTGAAATTTAGAGTGAGCCTTCACTAGAAAAGCAGATGATGGGTCATTTCACTTTCGCCGTATTAAGTGAAGCCAGTGTTCAGAAGATAAGGAATCAATGAATTGGATGTGTCGTAGATTGTGCCGCAAGTCAGTGGTGACTGCAACGAACCAAGCAGATGATTTGGTACGACCAACAGTATTTTGGGACGAAAATCATGCTGAGAAAGAAAAACAGTTTGAACACGTTCATTGATAGAAAGAAAAGCTAGAAAACGGATAGATATGATGACAAGCTTCTTCCCCTTTTTCAAGTTTCAGCAATCAGCACTGCTTGCGAGGTTACCATATGAATTGAACTTTGTACTTTATAATGAAGGTACAAAGTTCAATTTACCGCAAGGTCACGTGAATGATAGAAGCCTTTCCACCTCGTACACAAATTCGACGCGAATTCGACGCGATTCGCAGTCCAAATACCCTTCATAACGACCTTTCGACCTGTTTATGCCTGAAAGTAGTACTCCCGTAGAAAATCCTGGCGCTGGCGCCTCCACCTGGACAAGATCATACACTGTTGGTTTTTCACAATTTATTCTTCGAATGGACTGCTACTATCTCACTCAATACAGTCGGTGACTGGCTTCTTCTCCCAGGATGACCCGACGGCTTCCGGAATTCAGGCTGTGAACTCATTCTCATGTGTTGTATCGTCTTAATCTAAAAGCCTAATGAATCATAGATACCTCCACGTTTTGGACTGCTAGACGATTCAACAGATCGATGGGACAGATTCTTCGCCGAAATTGATAAGCTCAATAAGACCGCTAATAACAATGCCTCCTTCAAAGTCCTTTTCTTTGGACGGCACGGACAGGGTTTTCGTAAGACGGGTCATTTTCGTTTTGTTTCTTGATTGTTCATTCTGGATCAATCAAGACAACGTAGCAGAGGCCAAGTACGGAACTAAAGCATGGGATGAGTAGGTCCATATACAAGTGTCGGCGATCCTCAATCTGATTGTACGCAGTTACTGGTCGAAGCTAAACGGAGACGGAGAACTTGTATGGGGTCGTATGTTAATTTCTACCTGTCCATGGGAGCCAGCCAAATTAACAAAGGCCGGCAGCCGATCCCGAACTTACTGCTATTGGCGAAGATCAAGCCGTCGATGCACATAACGCCTGGATAGTTGAAATCGCCCATGGCCTTCCACTCCCTGAAAATTTCTACTGCAGTCCCATGACACGCGCGTTGAAGACTTGTGAACTCACTTTCAGTAATTTATGGACTGACAAATCTAGGAGTCTGACTGTTCTCGAGGTACCTTTTTCGCCCGACACGTCTTGCCTCCGAGGTCACCTTTTCACAGAACTGTCGCGAAGAGAATGGAGTCCATACATGCGACAAGCGACGCACGGCGTCATATATTGCCAAAACATTCCCTAATTTCCAACTTGAATCTGGCTTTTCTGAGGAAGATCTCTTGTGGGATCCAGACACCCGCGAAACTAGAGCACACATTGCTGACCGTGCAAAGCTTGTCCTTGACCACATATTTGATCATGATAAAGAGACACGTAAGATGCATTGATATTAATCCGTCGACTTATGAATCACTTAACTCATTTCCCGCAGTCATTCCTATCACAGCACATGGGGGAATAATTAACGGATTCTTGGCATCGATCGGACGGCCTGCCTACGCCCTGCCTACTGGAGGTGAATCTGCCGCGTCACTCTTCGGAATTTGACTTTAACGGCAGTGCGATTTAGGGATTTTACCGGTTGTCATAAAATCGGTCTACAACGGGAAAGGACAAGCAACTAATTGATCCATCAATCGCGGGGAACAACCGTCATCTCAAAGTCTATTAGAACTTTATATCTGTAATTGTCTGCAGTACAGATATGGACTTATTAACTAGCGTTTGTCCTGATTGGAGTGTATCCCCATTGATAGGTATGTGTGTTCAGGATCGTTCGATGACAACACCGACTTACGAAGACTCTAGCCAAGCATTAGGTCCTTGTGGTCAGCATTGACTGGGCCTTCTTAGATTGTCTTGCGGAAACGAAGAGTATGTGAAGATCGCTCAAGAAATTTGACCATTCATCCACCTGGAAACTCCACGATGAGCGTAGAACTGTCACTTCCGCTGGATAGTACATTGTTGAATCCGAGCCATATGGATTAACAGAAATATCTAGCCGTAATCTGTGAACACAGGCCTACGAGACTAAGTATTATGGCGACGTCAACCAACGATGCCGCACCTGTCGGAGTCTAGCCATGTCCTCCCTTTCTTAGAACAAAGAAGCCACGACATCTCTCACTCTACCCAAAGAAACCTCATCCCTGGTTGCTTCCAAGCTAGCACCCTCTCGCGCCTCCAGTACCAGGCCGACTAACTCCCAGAGAACTTCAGGTAGTTCATCTATCCCCTGGACGGGCCTTTGTAGCGTCCTCGCCTCCTTCGTGAAACCTTGGACGCTGATCTGATACGGGCTGTCCCCCGGTCGATCAGGAAATATGAAAAGTCGGTGGATAGGTTGGCTCGTCATAGGCCGTTTGACGACCCAAGTATTCCTAAAATGCCCAGTCGGCGGCAGTGCAAGAGCTTTTTTTGCAAGCTCTAGAATGCCTACAGCATCTTGATCGGCTACGACTAACACATGGCCGAGAGCGTCAACGGCGATAACGCGAGTGCCCGATCCATGCTCTTTCGGCTGAGAGAAAAGAGCGAGTGTAAACCCGTCATTTTCAGCTGGTGCATTGAGAAGGACAGCGAGCGACAGTGTATTGAAGGTTGGAATGAAGCTTGGAATGAGCGCCTGGGACAGAGATTGTGTTCGATTGTACCATAAGGCGAAGGGAGAGCTCCATGATGAAGAGGTCATTCTTTACGATTTTCAAGAAACCGCGAAGGCTGCTCCAAAGGTAACAAATACAAGCAACGTTCGTAGCATAGCTGTGGACCGAGATTATCTGCCCATGAGTCGTGACCAGTCATATGAACTGCTTAGATGAGCACATCCTTGTACACAGCCTGTTCATTGTTGGATGCGCGAAGCCTTCGGTGTCCACAGCCACGGCTGCGATCAGAAGTCGAAGCAAGACCTTGTGTAGTGGCCAGCTGGTTTTTCCCCTTCAATTGAACTCATAATCAATGAAAGACTAATACTTGATACATTTCTACAAATATCTGAAAGCTTTATACTTCACACTTAGCCCCACTTGTTAAGTAACCAGAGTAATCTCTGCTCGATTTCGCTCAATCCTCGGTTTCCAGCCTTGAGGTTTATATCTGTACATGTTGCAAGTACAAATTTGGTGAAAACCATGGAGAAAGGGTCCTTAACAACTTCATCGTCACGGATGGAGAACAATGACCTGGTCGGTCTAGGCCATTTCAATTAACGAAGTTCGGCTGATAAGAAGTATCAAGGGCTGTGATGATCCGCCAAAAAGTATCGACCAATTCGGACTCTGAATTTCAGACTTTCCAGGATCGATTCATGTCGAGTTTTTTGCGTCCGCTCTCCCCATTGGAATACAACCGCGGGAGGATCAACATAGTTAACGATCCTGCACTGAGGCAAATCTCCAAGCTCCGGGAATCAGGACAGACCTATCCCTCGTAAAGTTCCCGTCGTCGGCCGCGTGGATACCCACACGGCTTCATCAAAATTTTTTTTCACAAAGGATGTTTCTTCTGCCATACCTCGAGGTTCCGACCCCGGACGCCGTTACTCGACGTTTGTTTGTGGACACTACTTTCTAATTCCCGCGAAGAAATGACGGGTGTCAGGGAAAGCATTCGGTTAGCACGATATATTTGCCGTCGCGACGACTTGAAACACAGACGAGTCAACTTTCGAAAATTTAACAGTCTTCGTCACACAGATTAATGACACGCATGGCGCCGTGTCATCAACCCTAGTGCAAGCCGTCTCGCACCAGCAGGTCATGCAAGATGAGATGGCTCAAATAAGTTCACTTATCGTCTCGAGATCCTGCATCGGAACAGACTTAGTTCATTGCTTTCATTATTCCTACTTTGTGCATCCATTGTCCCCGTTTCCTCTGTATGTAATGCTGTCGCTGGAAGTCAACCATCAAATTTTCCTCAAGTTGGCCCTTGATTAGATGAGTTAGTTAGTCGCCGAGCAGCGGGCTACTGCAAAACAGCTCTTTGACACTTCAGCGGCATTTGTCAGACCTGCATTTGAGGCAAGGTACGGGAACACTAAACAAGCTCTTTGAATCAGATGCAGAACTGCTCCCGCGAGGCCTAGGTGGAGGTGCTTTCTAGGTATGCATGCATACCTTTCGCCTCGATGTGCTCCAATATCATGCAGACATGTGATCGGGACGATGTGTAGTTCTTTGATCAAGTGCCGTTCGCCTTTGTGTGTGTCCCTAAGATCCATTCAGGTACTAATATTTGTCGCTCTCAGAGCCACGCCAATTCGAACAAAACCCAGCAGCAACCGGCTCATATGTAATCCGATTCGGACTTGTCGACATCATGTCCCAGTGACGACGAAGAACTGATATCAAGGCCTTCGATATTTATACACCCCAAAATCATAGCGGAGTCATCCTCACGCCTCGGTCTCCGCAGGTTTAAGTCGGGCAACGCCTAAAGTCTATGCATCAATACCTCTTGATGAACCGGTTCTCTATACACTTTCATACGGCCGGGTTTGCCGCGAACTTTCTGGGGTCTACACGTTATGAACGATACCACACAAACACCTGCGATGACGTGCGTTGCCGAAGCCCCAGCTGCCAATAATGAAAGGTCCCTGAGTTCTTCGCGTCGAATTGGATTTAGGACGCTTGTGGCGGGTTGTGAACCAGTCGACGCGGATTCAAATAAGGCTGATATTTGGATTCCCGTTCCAAGGTATATAATGGTCTACGAAATGCAGGTTCGACAACAGCCCCAAAAACTTTTATTTGCGCCAAGCCTTCCCTGATGTCGTCCTCTAGTGCTCAGGTCATTGTTGACTTGTATCGTATACCAATCTTTTGTTCTTAATCTTTGCCACAGGAGCCTACCACCTACTACAATGGCCACAACTACTCTAATGATCGTACTCCTCGAAGGACGCCGATGGCATGCCAATTCTGTAGAGGTTAGCTCTACAGTCGTTGGATTTCTTGTTCTGTGTACTGATTATGCCGCGCAGGTCGGAAGCTGAAATGCGATGGTCTTCGTCCCCTGTGCTCTAACTGTAATAAACGGGGTTATCCTTGCGTCTACGCTCCAGTGTACGTATTTTCATTCTCATCAATACAACTCATCATTTTGATTTCAATCTAGGAATAGCACATAGATCTCTACTCCTTTTTCTATAGATGAATTTCCCATACACTACTACGCCTGGAGCGTAACTTACGAAATAGATTTTATAATTCTTTACCCATTTGTAGAGTGGTTTCTTGCATATGGATCGATTTCTTGGGCATTTTACACTTCCGGTCTCTACAATTCTACGTGTTTTTTTAGTCGGAAGCACCCTAATTCTAACTTATGTCCTGGTTCAACATCAACCTTGAAATCCTATGTTTCCTACTTGTGCGAGTACAAACGAAGAGCATTGTCGCTTTGACAGAGTTGCAAGTAGCACTTTACCCTCGACAGTGATTCATCAAAATGCACGTGAACGAGCATTGAGGGTTGAACGTTGAACGTTGATCTCGCAGAAGATGCCTCAAATGCAAAACTCGACTGTCTCATCCAGCCGCGACTGAAAGGAAAGCACTTCTCCTTTCCAAGGTGCTCTGGGAATCTCAGGGCAGACATACGACCACGTTTTCGCCACATTACCATTACAAAGGGTATTGAGAGCTCGGAAGGAATCTGCGAACAGAGGTTAATGGCCGAAAGACCGGCATCACTCTCAACAAAGCTTGAATAAGTCGAAAGGACTGTTCGAAAATGAGGATGGCAGTTTGAACAGTCTTAAAAAATGATGCCGTACGGTCCTCAAGTTGTCTATGTTGTTCCTGACTGCCGTTAATCTCCGCCTTGTGGCAAGGCAAATTTAGCATTGTAGGGTCCTTACATGTATGCAATTTACCAAAGCCTTACAGATGTATTGGGGGCCATGGGCTTTGTAGTTTCAGTTCGGCGGACGGAGCATACCTCTCATTAAAGCGCTAAGTTAGTAGCAGACTGGTGGCGATTAAGAAAATTTAAGTTGTAT
Source organism: Termitomyces sp. T70a (assembly GCA_017657195.1). Classification (NCBI taxonomy): domain Eukaryota; kingdom Fungi; phylum Basidiomycota; class Agaricomycetes; order Agaricales; family Lyophyllaceae; genus Termitomyces; species Termitomyces sp. T70a. The sequence goes on along the minus strand of JAGGAT010000076.1, from coordinate 51,257 downwards.
GCTACTTCCAACAGCCTCAAGAGGGCTCGGGGGACCGGCTCTGATAGTTGAATTCGAGCGTAGGTAAATGGACAGATAGCTAAACGTGGACCTGCTTCCAGCGTGTAGAAGTCGCTAATGACATCATGCCCATCAGTTAGCACCTCCGCCTTAACACCGTAACGATGAGCTCCTCCATATGCTAGCATGAGTCCATGCGACTGTTCATTCCAGGCTCTGTTCTTCTCGGAATAAAAAGACCGCCAGCTTAATCCTTCACATAGGCTATATATCAAAGAGGCTTCAAACGTACGGTCTACTTTAGATAGTCAGAACCAACCTCGCGTGACGGCAAACTTGATGGCATTGTGACGTGATATGCCAACATATGTACATAGGTTTACAATCACTCATTCAGCAGTAGCCTCCACCATTAGCATACGCGCGGCTTCATCAGACATTATTGCTATGGGAGAGACTATTGATCTATCTCAATATCGCGTTCCAAGATCCTGTGAAACCTTTTACATTCCGGACTTTATCACTGTAATCACCCCTTCATTTCGCCGAATCCAGCTTAAACTTCAATACTACTCTCTGACTCACTCCTACAATAGGTCGATGAAGAACAGTACCTCCTGCGAAAGGCGAGCGCGTATTAATCGCTCATTCATATGGTATTTACCTTAGCTGGTGCTTCGCTTCTTGTCTGTTAGATAACGGAAACACCGCAATCCAGATGGAAACAACTAGCGAACCGTCGGTATGTAGGCGAACCAGTTTACTAATCAGCGTTACTTGAAGCATCTTCGTTTTCATTTTGGCTAATCATCAATTAGGCTTCAAATATGGGGTATGTTGTAACTGGATGCAAATTTTATCTTTTGAATACTGATGTGTATCGGCGATATAGGGGGTGAAGTCACCTCAAAGAACGTCCTCTTCTCTCAATCCATGCCTTCCTTTCTTGGATCATAGTAAGTATTCATTCCTCCAGTCCAAGCCAAAGGTTTATTCACCTGGCACCGCGGACCAGCCCTGATATCATAACACGTCTCAAGAACACTGGTGCATTTGCATCTTCACCTCATGGTGCGCCAAATCATGTCATATTAAATGAAGTACGCAAACTTCTTGCGGGGCTGGATCTTCATACATGCAGCTGATCAACATTAGTATCTCCCAGGCCAAGGAATAATGGTAAAGTGACACTTCTTATGCGGCCAGTACGAAACCAGCATATTACATGTCGATTCTGATTAGCCGACTTGTAGCCTCATCAAGATGGCCCCTCTTATTATCCAGTGGTGGCGACAATCTCAATAGGATCTCACTCCGTCTTTCACTACTACAAATTTAACTCGGAAGATAATCAACTAACGCCAGGACCCGGGTCAGAGGACAATGGACGGATTATCGATCCTACACCTATATTGACTGTGTTACTTGAACCACGTAGTCTTGTGATATCAAAGGGTCTGATGTACACATCTCACCTCCATGGGTAAGCCGGATAGTCTGCCAACCGCAAGGATGCTATTGAAGAAGCAACAGGATAGAAGGTGTCTTTCAAGACCGAATTCTTCGGCAAGATAAAAATAAGGCACCGACGGTAACGGATTTCAACACAGACGTTGCGAATTGGGAAATGTTGTCGGGGCAAGACTTCCAGAAAGTGGTTGAAGAAGGCGGCATCCTGCCCCGGAACGTTCGGTACAGCTTGACATGCCGCGATGTTGAACGTGTTTCGAACGCTCAGCGCTTTATGCGTCAATAGAAGTTCAATATAGTTCTATACTTGTGAGGATGGGAGGACAGGCAACATGGTCAATTGCTTCTATTTGAAAGCATTTCGAGGACATCAGTTTAATGCCCACCCTTTACGTGCCATTAGTCCTATTTTTACCTCAGAAACTGTGCTTGTGTGAGCAAAAGTCTCAAAATTCCGAATTCTTACCAGCCGTCTAGGTAAGCAATGTTCGGCCTGAGTTTGATAACGTTCTATTCCAGTGTCACGGGCCTTGACAATTTTAAAGTTCTAAGCTTTGTGGATCCTTCTGATCCCCGCCCATTGCAAGTAATACTTGATCCTAATTGTACTTCTCGTTATGCTACTCATCACAAACCAGCTCCGTTAAGCTTTAGTCACCTGCCGGTTGGTGATGATCTCGTCGGTCATTCATACCCACCCTTGACATACATCTCCCTGTTGTTTGGGTCCTTACCCTTGACGCCCCTAAGCGCGGCATATCTGCCGGAGTTTTCAAATGAACATCCTTCCCTGCGACGACTAAACGGCGGAAGGACCCTCTTTGTTCTGGTTTTTTGAATACATTGGACCAAGTGAGGTTGAACATGCTGCTCTGCCTATGGTCCACTGCCACAGGAAAGATTGAATATGGCATGCATCTTAACGTTGATCTACACAGGCTTATCCACAGTTTGGTAAAATGCCTAATGCCTCGTCGTAGCGAATTCGTTGGTGGTTTGATTTTGCCACCTTTCACAAATTACCGACTCGAGAGTGAACAACATCTGGGAGACTGAGACAGGACGTCAATAAATAAAAACTCGTAGTTATAAATCTTACCTTAGAGCTGCGTGAACACATTCCGAGAGATATAACTGTGACTTGTTCGACAGTCTGCTGAATGAGTCATTGTGAAGATTAGAAGATGAGTGCAGAGGTCAAAGAGGATTTCCAGGTATTAACTGTGGGTCACTTGGTATTCAAACTTGGGATATACAGCTGAAACAGTCGATATGTATGGTAGTCATGATCAAGATTGCAAGGCGCTCGGAATCGTTTTTTGGACCGTTTGAAGATACATGGCTTACAAGTAACCCCTCGTTATCTGATACCATCAATTTTTTTTCTTTCGTGCTTTTGTGTGGAAACTCAAGTACTCAATCTTGAATCTGGGCTCTTGACCAATGCGCTGCGCCTATTTTCCCTTTGCACTAATCAGGAATATCATCTGAATGGGAGCTTGCTAAGGACCACAAGGATGTGTGTATTATGGTTACTAGTGTGTTACTTGGGCGGCACATGATTCCTGATAATGTCCATGTGCATGAAGACCAATACTTCTCACGAAAGAGGGCGTACTTAAATACCTCACTGATCGCCATGACCTGTCCCGATCCCGATCACCCACACAGCGTCGTCAGGGGGTTGCACGTTGGCAAGTACTTGGATATTTCAACGTCATGAAGGGCTTGTCTATTAGCCTTTTTGTAGCACAACTAGTTTTTCATGCGACGGGACAGACATGGTGAGTAACTCAGAATTATCCTGAACCAAGACCATGCTGATTTACATTTATAGGTGCGGGAAGAACTACATGTCTACATCACCAGTTGTTCCTCCAGGTGGTTCTCAGTCGTTGGACAAACTGGAATACTGAACTTAACTTATCGTTCGTAGGCGGTCAATTCCCTATACCAAATGAATCGAAGACCCCTTTACTTGCTCTGAGGTGTTCTCCAGCAATCCGCCCGTACCTCCCTGAAGATGCAGCTTCGAAAGACCAGTCTTTCGTTTCGATTCTGATTGATGCACCAGTAACCTTTCATCAAATTTCGAATGCAGTACCAATTCAACTTCAGTCTGGGTCAAATATCTTGGATGTGACCGTTTCAATTGAAGGAACTACACTAGCACAGGGCACTGTAGCTTTGAACTCGACGAAAACCTCACTCCCCTTTTCCCTTAACCCTCTGCGACCTCAAACTTCGCCCTATATCATTTCATGCTCTGCAAAATTTGCTGGGCAGACTTTTGAGGCCACAGGATCTTTGTCGTATCTTCCTAACCCACCATCTGATATTGGATCTGTCACAAAAATGGACCTCAGGACAGGGGCACTACTTGCCCGCCCTGCAAATGGCAAAGGTGGTCCATATGCCCCAATCCTTCCGATTGGTTTCTATACACAATTTGACAGCTATCTTGCTCAGAACCTATCAATCTCGGCCGAACTTGCGGCGCAAGGGTAAGAATATCTCCTTTCATGATAGCATTCCATAGTGATATCTTATAGGTTTACAATTGTTCGTGATTGACGAGTCTGATTGTTGCAAGCCCCTTTTTGACTGAGTCATGAATTTTATCAGGTTCATCCAGTTCCGACGTTTAGTAATTTGACGACACTGGATCTAGTCCTCGATGAAATGCAGGAAGCTGGATTGTACCTCATGTACGATATGCGCAAGTATGTGATCTCACACTGACCGTATTTTCTTGATCTCACTCCACTCCTTCAAATTAGTACGTATCAAAACAGCACGTCGGTTACTGAACAGGTCAATCACATCAAATCTCGTCCAAATTTGCTCTTGTGGTACACTGCTGACGAGCCCGATGGGACAAGCGATCCCCTCAATGCAACTTCTATCTCCTCGAACCTGATCACCTCACTGGACGGAGGTGATGGAAAAGGCGGCGCCGGGTACCATCCCGTTTCCCTTGTTTTAAATTGCGAAAATTATTTTTTCACGTTAGTTCATCCTTCCGATGTTCCTTGAATCCTGATTCTAATACATTGCGCTTTTACTAGCGAGTACGCTAGTGGTTCTGATATCGTGCTACAGGACACTTACATGATCGGCAACAACGTTAAACACTCCACGGTTTGGAACACTGTGTGTACCAAGGATTACGGAGATTGTGGGTGAGTATTGACCTGGCCGTTGAAAATCAATTTCCGATCCAAAGCTTTCTTTGATAGATGTGACAATTGTAAGGGCTCTTTCGAGGATATATCCACAAGGATGGATGAATTTCGAGAGCGATTGTTCATCAACGGGTGGGAGAGGACTAAAGCGGTTTGGACCGTTCCTCAAGCATTTGGAAAAGAGATGTCAGTGATCTCCCTCTTCACGTCATTACTATAATGAAGTTCTCTCGTTGAAGGTACTGGAAGGTAAAACGATCATAATCAAGAACATTGATCTCGAGTTTCACCTTTTTCTTCTGTAGCGTTTCCCTACTGGCAAGGAATTCGTCGTTGAAAGTATACTTGGCATAAATCATGGCGGACTGGGTTCGTATATCTTCCAGAGTAATTGCTCGCGCTCATGCACCTAGGTGTGGTATCTTGGGATGACCCAACGGCTCCCGATATTAAAGCGTCTGCATCTCTCCTTGCAAAGTCACTCTCCAAGATGACGCCGTATATCACCAATCCCAATGCCTCGTTTCGTCAAGTATCTCTTGGAGGAATTGACGTCGGCCTCTGGTCCGTAGACCGTGAGACGCTTGTTCTGGCGAGCAACATGAATAATAAGAATGCAACTATCCTCTTTCAAGACTTGGGTCTGGAACCAAGCAAGATTGTACAGTGTTTGGATAGCGGGTCAGCTGCTAATCAAGACAACTCTGGTCTTACCTTTGAATCTGTTGGATCTGGTGCGTTTATAGTAATAATGTAAGTCTCGCCGAGGTGCTTGTTTACGAGGACTCTTGTGCATGTAAAAAACGAATGATAAAACACTTATATTTCTTTTTCCCGCCTTTTCGCTAATGCTGTGGTGGCTAAAAGTAGTGAACCGGACTCTGAGCCAACCACAATTAGTCCGAGCAGTCCGAACAGTGCATCAGCGTTGCATCCACCTTCGATCTTGGCCTACATTACATGGATAATAAACTCTGTTACAAGCACATAATAGATGTACAATCGGATCCTTGTTATAGAGGTTGTACTGAACGGTCGTAGTAGTGAACATCAGGTTTAAAACATTGCAAATCAATTATCTGATAAAGTTGTGACAATAAGCGTTCACTTCCCCAAGTTCTTACGAATGACATTTTGCAAAGTCATTCCGTCGTCCTATAGAGGTACTTTAAGTATCGCCACAATTAAAGTATGGATTACGAACCTGATCAAGGGACCAGGTAAAACACCCAGCCATTCCACTGTTCTTCACAAATGTAGCTTTAGACGCAAGCGACCAGGTATCTGGTGTAATAGTGTAAAAAGACCTAAACTTGAAGCCTGAAGATAAGGAACAAAGCTTACCGTCATGTGTCACGACTGTAGTTTGAGAAGTGTTAAACAAAAACTGTTAATTCCTGTCATTGATTCTAAGAAGGCTATGAAAGACAGTCACGACGGACCGGTGTGTCGCTGCAGTCATCCCATGCTGCGCAGGAGATGGTCAGTCGAACTGATTCGAAAGAAATAATAAAATTGAGGTATGTACCCATAGTAAAGCCTCCTCCTTGTCCATAATTACCATCAGACAGTTTAACCAGTGCGCCTGATGACACAATAGCATTGAAGGGGATCTGTTGACCCCACCATCCCGTTAGGTTGGCATCTGCCGCAGCCGTTCTAACCTCCTTGAGACGCGCATGAGAACCGTTAAGGAAGTGCATGCCATCGTTTCTCTTCCCGTTGGATGCTTCATTATCCTGCTGGAGAAGCAGCATATCCGGAGAAGGGAGGAAGCTTCCCGTTAACCATGTTTTACTACTCTTCGAGACGTAGCCATAGGTGGGAAGTCCCAACAAGAGCTGGTAAGAGTAATATGATCAGTGACATATCTCGGGCACTTCAAGATAGGCTGCCTACCTTCGAAGCAGGGCAACCGGCAGCTGTCCATTGACTGAATGCGGCCTGAGCACTTGCCTGAGGTTGCGTTGATGTTCCACATAGATTTCCTTTCTAGTTCATTAGTCCTTGAAATAGCGCGATGCGAGAATAGATACCAAGTGGCGCATTTGGTCCTGGGTCACTTGAAGCACCCCAAACATCATAGTTCCTGATAATAGTCAGCACTAGCCAGGCATATTCGTAATGATATCTGACATAATGTTGATATATGTCAACTGCGCCGCATATGCAGAAACATTCGTAAGGGGGCTTCCGTTTGCACCAAGCCATGGTAGATGGGAGACAGCTGCAGAAATAATCTTCGACGATCCTGAAGTAATTTAATTTACACATCAGGGCAGGTTACAACTACAGTGGCGAGGGTACTCACCTATAGCCGCTCGCAAAGTAGTGATGAAAGTCAGAAAGTTGGCAGCATCCGCAGATGAATAAGGCTGCCCAGCGCCTGGAGAGTTAGGGTATTCCTTTAAACGATATTATCGTCGACAGACTCCAAGATGATGGGGAAACCCTCACCCAATCCAGATCAACCCCTAGAGTTTTTTGAATAAGTCTAGTTAGCAAAATGTTTTATACTGTCCCTGTGAATAACTCACCATCTAGTCCATTAGAGTTAATAGCACTCTGGATAGCATTGACAAATATTGCACGATTTCCCGACGTGGAGACAGCAGCGCTGTAGTATTCACAGCCTCCCCATCCACCTGTGATCAAGTTCGTAAACTAGGCTATCAAGACATCACCACAGCACTTACCTACTGAGAGTACGACTTTGGTACCATAACCACTGCTATGTGCGGCTGTCGCAAGACGTTTGAGGATAGCTTGGCTGCCACTGTCCAATGCCAGTTCGTATGACGAGCTGGGAGTGGCAAAGGCTATAAACCATTCCTCGATCAATTTCAGCACTCAGGGACATTGGGATTCAGCATACCGAAATATAGGATGTCGAACTTGGAAAAATCAAGGCTCTCGGGAGGGTAGTTTCCTGCAGACCAATAAGGATAATACGACGCTGCAATTAATGTTGCAGCTGCTTTTCTGTCCTCCGATTCCTGAAAATTCACGTCCTTGAATGCCGCCTTCCTTAACAGAGTCACAAGACACATACATCCTCGACATGAAATTTATGTATTGTGGGACGCTCGGAATCAAGAAAACGCAAAAGCGTGGAACTATCTTTGTAGTCCGGTGATTTTATAAGGTCCTCAAGGTATCGCGAGAGACCCCGTTTGCGTTCACTGATGAGTCTGTCGTCCACCCATGCTAACGGGATTAAAGTTGTGGAAAGAGACCGCTTCGGTGGAAGAGTATATGGATCCTTCAAGGACTCTATTACAGAAATCTCTGCGATAAGGATTGGAGTATCTTGGTTCATAAATTCAGTGGCCTCACCATGGAGAGCGACAAACTACATTGAGGATGTAAGTTCAGATGTTCAACAGTCAAGCAGTGTACTTACGTCTGAGTAACGCCTGTATACAACGCTTTGCACTGCGTTCAGGGTGACATTGACTACATAGAGAATATGGGGACGTGGAGACGACGCGGTCGTGTGGTCCTTGATTATTACAAGGGGTACCATAACTAGCTGTGGCTTAGGTGCAAAAAACTGTATCTATATAACTGATAAGCCTTCCTTTTTACGGCGTACTCTGGAAAGACCTCGCAGCATTTTTAAGGGCAATCTGGCAAATCAAGATTATTGAACCACATGAAAATGTCACTTCAGATGTGCTTCTGAAACCTTCACTTCATTCAAATCAGTCAAGTCGGAGGTCACGAGCCAAGTTTTGAGAGCAGGTGTCATGATGTGAAGCCCGACCCCTGACACATACTATAGAGTATTCAAAGTAGCTGTCAGTGAATGAAAACATCTCCTCCATCATGATTGGTTAGGAAAAACCAGAAGACCAAAGAATAGAAAATGATGCGCAGCAGATCATCGTGAGCAAGTGATTGACATGAAAGAAGCAAGGAGTAACGCTAGGACAGGTGACTTCAGCCATCTAGCACTTGCAAAGGTGAAAAGTTTGAATGGGGTTGAGATGGACACAATGACAGGCCCGGATGTGCCCACACCTTGTGACATGTGACGACAGCTAAATATGTATTACAGGAGCGGTGACTGCTTTTCGTCCTTGTGATTGACCCGCGACAATGTCTCCTATGTGCAAGACAATTGAGTTCTTGGAATTTATGCTGTTCGTCTTGGTTAACCAGGAAGAATACATTATGTTGAGTGTCAGGTGATGGCTGTCCTCGTATGCAGTACTAAAAATTTTCTCATCCATGTATATCAATGGTTGGCTGGGTCACCGTCGTACTCCTGGCTAGTTTATAAAAAAGGGCTTGATTGCTTTACAATACCCCAATTTAGCTTCTATGAGATCGCTAACCTCAACCCAGCCAATTGATAGTGTTTTACCTACAATATTGCAGTCATCTGCAGAGGAACTACAGATTTTTTTTCAACTTGTAGTATTTCGAACACGTCACAAGTCACAAGGCGGCAAAATCGCCGATATTATGTTTGTCCTATGTCACAAAACCAAGTGCCGAAACCACCTCTGCTTCCGTGTGCGGAAGCATTTTTATATTCTATTCAGCGTCTTCTTTGCACCTATCAACCTATTTGGCAATTTTTTTCCATACTGCTGAAATATTGTCATTACGCACAGCTACTCATACTGGCCGAAATTTGTAAGAAGTATGTACGGCAATTGAAAGAGCATGAATCTCAACGCGAAAAATGCTGTTACCGTTTACTTTGCTCTGAAGCTAGGCTTTACCCAAATTCGTACGAATGACGTTCTGCAAAGCTAGCCCATCGTCCTGATGGAACAGCATAAGAAATATATATGGGCTGATGAGCATCGGTCCAGAAATTACCTGATCTAAGGACCATGTGAAGCAACCACCCATACCAGCGTTTTTGGCGAACTTAGCCTTTGAGGCAATACTCCAAGTATCGTCATAGGTGACCACAGTTGTTCGGGCTATGTTGTACACGAACTTGTCAAAGACGAAATTAGAAGTAACTATATTAAACGTAGCAAGAATGTCACCGGTGTGTCGCTACAATCATCCCAGGCTAGGGACAAAAAACTCTCTGAGTTAGAACTATGTTTCGCCAGAACAACAACTTACCTTGTGTATAACCGTTTGCTGCCGTGTAGGTGCCGTCATTTCGTTTCCGAAGCACACCGGAACTAACTAACTGGTTGAAGGAAATCTGTTGACCCCACATCATACTAATGTCACCGGGAGCAGCTGACATCTTCTTGGGAGGGCCATGTAAATGTTCAACCGGATTTTCACTAAGATCACCCGTGCTGCTGCCTGATAGTCTTGTAGCTGTGCTCTTTGAGACATAGCCATATAGAGCAAGTCCAAGGAGTAGTTTTGATGCCGGAAAGCCAGCCTTCGTCCATTGCTTAAAGGCAGACATCGCAGTAGCTTGAGGGTTCTTTAAAGTTTTGCAGAGGTCTCCTGCTTTTCTGTTAGCCATTGCTGTTTTCAGTATATAGATGGTACCGAGAGGTGCGTTGGGTCCGGGCTTCGAAGATGCAACGTTAACATCATAGTTCCTACGTTAAAATAAGTGAAAAACATGTGAAAGGGTTGTCCTGAAGGGAGGGAGCTTACATTATATTCACGTATGTCAAAAGTGCCGCAAACTTGGTAACATCAGCCAACGGCTTTCCGTCAGATCCAAGCCATGGCAGGTGAGGTACTGCCGCAGAGATGATTTTTGCTGGTCCTGATTGAATTTTATATCAGCAAGTGCCACGTTCCATGCATCGTAACAACCTAGAGACACTCGAAGAAGCTTCAAAAACGACAAAAAGTTGGCGGAGTCGGTCGAACGGTGGGTATTGCCTGCACCTAAGGAGTTCGGATATTCCTGCAGTGGATATTTATTTACATTGGGTAAGTCGTTCATGCGACATAACCGTACCCAGTCGATATCGATTCCTAAAGGAGCATCGACGTTGAACCAGAGATCATGTTTACAGCAATGCAAATACTAACCATCAAGTCCGAATGAGTTCACGATACTTACTAAAGTATTGTTCAGCTTCGCCCGATTAGCCGTACTATCCACTGCATCGCTGAACCAATGGCTGCCTTCCCATCCGCCTACAATCGATCAGTTGAGGCGAGTCAGTGAAGAATGGAAATGTCAAATTTACCAATTGACAACACAATTTTTGTGCCCTTGCCACTACGGCGTGCACTGGACACTAAATCCTTAAGAATGTCCTGACTACCGCTATCCCAGTCCAAAGTCGCCGAGGCATTCGGTACAGCAAAAGCTGGGCAAGTTTCAGAGTTGAGTAAGTTGAGAGATTTACATAGCGGCGCCACGCATACCAAAGAATAAAATATCGAATTTAGCGAAATTGATTCTATCTGGAGGGTGGTCACTCGCCGACCATGTTGGGTAGTACGCAGCCGCGACAGTCGCTGCTTGAGGTTGTGGGCCAAGTGGTGGGGCGTAAGCAAGCATCTTGCGATCCATCATGGCAGGCGCGTCTCTAGCGATGACCGAGAGCTCTCCCACATCAAATGAAGATGAAAGAAGGAATTGGAGGAATGCATGGCTGTCTTGGTACTGTGGGTTCATGCTGAGCTGGTTCAGATATTCTGCGAGCCCGGCCTTGCGCTCTGCCATGAGCCCGTCGTCGATCCAGGCAGACGGGAAAATGGCGTTGAGAAACATGCGCTTGGGCGGCATAACGAAACTATCACCTAGATATTTATGAAGAATGACAAACTCAATTGCCATCAGTTGAGTGTCGTGTTGAGCGAGGCGATTGAAATTTACCTGTGAATATCTCCGCGAAACTTCATACTCTTGACCATCTCCCGAGACCGTCTTGACGATGTATAGGACGTGAGGACGGGGGGAAGAGGCAGTAGTGTGTTTGAGAATAGAGATACTCTGTATGATAGCCATGGAAGCAAGATGTCGTTGTTCTCGCTGTAAATTTGCATTATATATACTGATTAACCAGAATAGAGTTTGGTGGCTCATCCGCTCCCGTTCTGAAAGTTGTCGATTCACTTAGAAATACATTCCTCCGCTGTCGCTTGTCATTCACCCGGTAACAGTCTTTGTTTCATTTTTACCTGGCTGCAAAATTTCTTCAAGATAGTAAGGCGCAGTAGGCGTCTGCAATCTGGCAGTCTACTGTATCTCTTTCTTCCACCGATAATAATCTGAAGCGCACCAAACGTTGAGGGCAATCCAAGGTCAAATAAAATAATTTCAACAAGAACGCGTTCAAGAACCGGGTTACAAGCAAACTCTGTGATAGCGGTATTAAACAGAAGCCTAGATAACAGAAGTTAGAATGGCATCTTGGAAAGTCAGAGTCAGCGATTACTCCGCACGGGTGAACATGCTCACATTGTTCTTGTTTTTGGAAGAGGCTGAGCTTAAACCGATGTTTTAAACAATCATTTCCAACAGAAGCAGAGTTTCAAGGTGTCCCATGTACATGTGTATGATGTCTAACACTTAAAAAAAACTAAGATCTAGATAACACATCATGCGTCAGCATAAAGAAAAGCTAAAGCAGCTTGCTTGATGCTGCGGGTGCGATTCGGCTGTGTATAAGTTTAATAAAGTATAGTGGGAGTGCGCTGATCGTGACAAGCACAGCAAGCTTCCAAGCAAATACCAATGACACCACGAAGGACGTATCTGTCGAACCGATGATCTACCATCAGAAGATGTGAAAAGAGTAAGGCCATTCCACAAACACGCACCGAAATACTCTGGCAAGAAGGCGATGCTGACGACATAGAGAATAAAGGTGACGATCTCTGAAACTACCATATATAGATGCCTGGACAAAGGATGAGACACTGAAAGGACAAGATCAACAGATTAAGATACCATGTCGTGATTTCTAACGCGACCATTATAAGCTCATTCAAAATCAGAGCTGTAAAGGAGATCGACACAATGTGCAAGAACTCGTTTTCAAACAGCACAAGGGACATGATCATGATTGCTGCGCCTATGTATCAAACGATTTCAGTGAAACACAAGTCTCCATTCTAGCAGCCACATACCCTGATAAAGACTGATCATCAACCACTGAAAGAATGTTTTGTAAGATAATGCGCGGCCCTAAAAACAATCAGATCGAGTAAGCGAACCGTTCAAGCTTGCAGACATGTCCACGAAAGATCATCCCTGACCTTGGTTAATTCCTTATACAGCTCTGGATACAACAAGGCAAGATCTTCATTGACATCCCGATCAAGAACCAGAGAAAAGACTGGAGCCATTGTGTATACAGTGGCGTACCCGACCATCAAAAATCCCTGATACAGAGCAATCGGGGCAAAATAGAATATGGCCGAGAACACGGCCTGCATAATGGAGATGATGAGACCACGATGAATGACGAACTGCGCCAGCTTGGCAGAACGCCTGTAGGAGTTGCGACCATGCCAGAGTAGTAGTTTGGTGAGGAAACTGAATTGGGTCACAGAGAAGTCCGCAGCGAGAGACGCCTGCTTGCCTTCTTTCCCGACGATACCGACACCTGACATCGAGTGAGACGTGATACACTACGTCAAAAGTAGAAAACTACGCACCGACATCTGCGGCCTGTATCATGCTGACGTCGTTACCGCCATCTCCAATACAACAAACCCGCTTCTTTGTGTGTTTACGAATAAGTCGCGCAACATCTGCTTTTTGGGTCGGCGAGCAGCGACATGCAACAACAGCCGATAATTTAGTCGCAATCTCAATAAATTCGTTCTTGAACAGGTTGAGGCAGAGCTACGATCAAAATTCAGCAAGCCTGCAGGCACAACCCAACTTGTAAAAAAAATTACTGACCTGTAGAGACTCTCCATCGATGACCAAACAACAATCGAGCTTCGACTGCAAGAATGCCAAGTGATCCCGGGCTTGTTCTGACGTCTTCACTACAAAGCTTGATCTTCAGCAAAAAGCACTCGGAAGCAAAAAGAAGAGGACGACAAACATTTAGCGATCTCATGGATGTACTGATTCCTCGCCACCAGCTTGGTAGAAATCGCAATACACCTCGCCGTCTCAATCTTATCCCCAGTCAACATCCAGATCTTGATCCCGGCGTTCCTCAACAACTCAAGTGTAGACTTGACATCATCCTGCAGCTTATCTTCCACGCCCGTCAAGCCAAGTAATTCCAGATCATGTTCCAAATATTCCGCAACGACCGCAGCCATCGCCTCGTTCCTGCCCTCAAGCTTCACACTCGCTTCGTGGTGCTGCGCCTTGAAGTCCTTGTAAAGCTGAGGCCCAAGGCGCTTACGCGCCATAACAAGGGTGCGTAAACCCTCACGTGCCATATTCCCCGTCTCCTCTTCCAGCCAATCGTTGCGCTGCACGATCTTCGCCATCACGACGTCAGCGCCCTTCTGCAAGAACGTAATCTCGCCCGTCTGTCGATCTCGCACAACGATCCCCATACGTTTTGACTCCGATGTGAATGGGAAAATATCAAGCACGTCAAATGAGATGATTGCCCCTGCGGGCGTACGTAGATCAATCCTGGTACGATCACGGAAGACAAGTGTAAGCCCGATGGACTGGGTCCAGATGACAATGGCGACTTCATCCGGCGACGAGGCTTGATAGGTCACTGTACCGTCGTCATTGCTTACCGGGGTAACCTAAAAGGAGTTCAATACCAATGACACCATAAAAACCGGTTGCTTACGTTGTGGCAGAGTGCCAGACTTAATACGACATCGCGGACACGGGATGACATATCTCTCCGCCCTCGTGTCGCGAGTTGCGCTCCGGTAGACAAGGAAGTTTTCCTCATGTGCCCTGTCAAAGTCATTCCAGAATTCAGATAACGTCTAATCTAGATCGCATACCATGGTCTCCCGCTCCAAACGCAACTTCCAGCTGATGCGCGACTTCATCCATCGAGTCAAACCCGTATGACATTGTCCCCATATGCAGTTTCTTCATTTCCATTTCTAATCTGGAATCAGCTTCTTTTCTGCCTAATAATGAAAAAAACCTTACCGTTTTGGGTCAAAGTACCTGTCTTGTCGCTCAGCAAATACTCAATCCTACCAAGCTCCTCGGGAAGGGTACTTGTGCGCACAATCGTGTTGGGTATCTCGCTGTCGTTCATTATTTGTTGTGCGTAAACAGTCTTACCCATATCGAGGTTGACCCGTAAACTGAATCCGAGTAAACGTCAAACCCAAAAATCAAGAGTCAAAACTACATACCTTATGGGAATGATAGACGAAAAAAGTATAAGAAACCGGAAGACATAGATATACCACAGTCCCCTAAAACCATTGAGAGCGACGAGCACGATCGACAGCGCGAATGTGACGGCGCAAAGGATCTGTCATACATGGTTAATCAGCGAAACCAAAAGAGAATATACCAAGGTAACTTACCTTTGCAAGTCTGTTAATCTCCAAATCTAACAATCCAACTTTAGTTTCAGGATGGCTCGTATTCATCACCGCACGCGTTTCCGAGCCCGTGTATACAACCATGCCAACCGCCGAACCCGCAGCCAACACAGTATTTGCCCACAAGACATTCTCAACTGTCAACGGCGACACGGAGAGCACAGACTCCGTCGAACCATCAACTTGCGGCGGATGGTCCAACGTAAAAGTCCCAACGAACGTATGAATATCTTTAATCGGGGAGTCCGCTAAACTTGTCTCGCATCGACATATGGAACCTGACACACAACGCGGTATTACATACCATAGATCTCAGCATCGAGTCGGAGGAGCGCCGCTTCTTCGAGCTTTTGGCACTCTGGAACCGCAACGCGCAGCTTCCAATCCGTCTCTCCGTCCAACTGATCAGTGCGTATGAAACACGTGCCTGACGAGTCTGAGGTATGCAGCAGCACCAGGTCGGCAGGCACGCGCTGGTTCTTCTCGAGGTGGATAAGGTCGCCGACGCGAAGAGCTGATGAAGGCACTGAGCGAGTGTGGAGGTACGCGTCCTCTCGCGCAAGGGCTGAAGAAGAATCATCTGGGGGACAATCTAAAATGAGGTATTTCTGGGAGTTTGCTTCACGGTCTCGGAGATGACGCTTGTAGTCGTCGTATGCCTCTTTACCCATGGTTACAGTCAGGACGAAGGCGAGGGGGGCGATGTATGTTACGATGTACCCTTTTCAGATACGTGTCAGTCTGCAACACACACAACGTTATATATAGCTTAGTGTGCAGCTCACCGATTTTGAGGGCGGGGATGAATTGAGATAGCGCGACAAGGAGGAAATATAAGTTAAAGAAGAACTTGAACTGCTCGTAGATGACAATCGGAAGGAACGTAAATGCGTTGTACTTTTGATTTCGTACAATGTTGGCTGGGAAACGCGACTGGAACTTATCTGTATCTCGTCAGAACTCTTTCCGAAGCCTTGCAGTGTAGTAAAGGAGATGTACCGGGAGGTCTGAATGGTATTGTACGTGAATGGTCTTTCATGGGGACACGCGACTGCTTCTTCAGTCTCGGCGTAGGTAGCTACTGCGCAGTCAACATTGGACTAGATCTCGTGAACACTGCACACACATGTGGTGGTGTCCCGGAAGCGTCATCCTCAATCTCAAACTGGTCTTCGAATTCTTCTCCTCTCAACAACCCCGCCTGCTCTTCCGGGTCATCAGCGTACCTCTCCTTCCGTTTCCCGGCTCGGACGTTCTGCCGAGAGGAAGTGGTGGCGATCGTAGTATTGGTGCGCAAAGTAGGCATAGTTTCAGACGATTCAGAGTCGTTGATGGGAATGTAGTTTGCGCGAGCTTTGTTTCTTCGGATTGAATGAAGTGGGATATCCGACATGAGCCAAGCTGGAGTGACTTGAGGAGTCTGACAGCCGTGAACAATAGACAGACAAAAGCTGAGGACTGGGAGCCAACCCCGTCTCCTATGCCCTCTACTCCAAAGTGTGGCGCAGTCAAAGGCGAACGGGCAGGTCAAGCGGCAGAGTCGTGTCGAAACTACGCAAAGAATGATAGTGTCACGTTGAGAGCTTGTTGTGGTCTGTTTGCAGAAAGCGCCACAACCAAGCAACACTTCACGCAGGTCTACTTTTCTATACAACGTTCAGCATGGACACTAAAGAAACCGCGACGAAGACGATCAGTAGAGGAACTCTTGGGCTTCGGTTCATGCAAAATGCTCTGCGTGCCAAACAACTCAAGGAATCTGAATTCGAAAAGGCAGAAGTCAAGGACGACGGGCAATGGGAAGTTGATCAAAGCGTTAGAGACGCGTGGGGAAGAGCGTCTTCCTCTTCAAACTCGTCAGTTCCACGAACGTTTCTACTTGTGAACATACATATCAACTTCTCAATCCTGATTCTGCAGACAAACAATATCTTACGAAAGCTCTTATCTGCCATTTATCTACTCCTCCGAGGTATCAGGCTCATCATCAGAAGCGGACATACAGAAACCAAAAGGGAGACGAGTGTTCAACAAACACGGGGTGGAGGAAACAGCGCCAGAGGTAACCCGTTTCTCATGTCAAGAACTCCTAAACATGTCTAAATATTTTACGAAGAAAGAACCAGAATCAACGCCAATTTCAACCACCGCTTCTGCTTCTGATCAGAAGCGATTCAGAGTGCACCAGCGCCCCAAGGCTATATCAGCTGGCTCAGTTGGACTTTTCGGGTTCCCCGATCAGGCGCCCTCGAAGCCCAAAAGCGCACCAACAGCCAAACAGCTGATTCACGATAACACCGGCGTTGGAGAGGACCTCCGTCCGCGCGCATCTAAACATAAGCCGAAGCTCGAGTCAACACCACCGGTGGCGACCAAGTCCGTGTTCCTCAAACCGGCTGGAGTCGACGATCCTCATGAGATGCATGTGACGAGTGCAGACACTGACATCATCCATGGTGCGCGAAACAAGAAGAAACCTAAACGCGATCGTCCGTCTCTAGACCATCCGGACAGCGAGGATGTTAAACGCAAAAAGAAAAAGAAGATCCAGAAGAGTACGACATGATCATCTCGCGTTTTTTTTGGTAAGTTCTGAACAACCACATGAGGTACTTTTGTTTCATAGATACATGCGCACAATACAAGGATCAGCTTCTCTGACTTTTGCTCTAACTGCATTAATGATCCTTTGCCTTCGTGCTCGTAAGGTGATGGTTTGATGGAAAGATATGATCGACAAGCGCCCCTAGCTCTGCATACATCAATCTCGAGCTATATCTTTCGGACGTCTTGGCCCTTCACCATGAGAACAAGGTTTCATCCAAGTCCACGTATAGACACAGGGGTTGCATCTGCTCAAGGTCACCTGGACTTGTACCTCCTGAGCGTTTATGCTATCTAAATTAAGTACAACGAAATTAATCCGTGTCGCAGATCATGTCTGGCCATCCCCATGTAACACCAGATTCTTTCACAGCTAGAGCCTGCGACACAATCGAAACCTGACACAGAGCCCCTGATACCGGGAATAGGGATTCTCAAGGGCCGATCATGACCGAGGGATATCCTCCATATGGCGCGTGCAAAGTTCCCGTCGTCCCGGAGACGGAGCGAAAGGTCACGTCATCGGCCGACGAACGATCGAGCCATGATTCGGTTCCGTGATTGTGGCAAGCCACAGGGGTGCTCATGGAACATCAGCCTGGGCATTAATGAGGGGCTTCGAGAAGACTGGGTTCTCCATGCACTCCATTCAGTCAGGGAAGTGCTTCGGTGAAGCTGTTGATGGCAGGTCGGGAGGATCCGTGGGGTGGGGGTGTATTTTTCTGTCCACAGTGGGCAGTGAGCAAGTATTGCGACGCGACTCATCATTGTAATTACCGCCACATGCAAGTCTTCGGAGTTGTTCGGAGGAGAAGAAGGCGAGGCTTCCTTCACAAGTCGAGAAGGATATCACCGTGTGGCCGATGAAGATGCGCGCAGATATTCTGGCACTCTGGAAACTCACAGTCTATACATGAAGTACTTGAATGATTGCCTTGAACTAAGAAGCCCGGAGTGCTGTTGCACCGTGTCAAACGAGTCGTGGATGCTCAGATAAATATGTTAGCCACATTCGAATGTACATATGATTCGCGAAGATCAGCTCGCATGTGATTGTGATTGGAAATTGAGCCCTTCCAGCCGGAAGATGGCTTGTTTCAGCGACCAAGACTGCTGTAATCTATCATGGCGGAAGCATTTTTGTGGCAAACGTGAAACTGTCTGGACACGATCGACAGACCCTTGGTCATACTGCATGGAAGAATCGGTGAGGCAGGGTGGACGCATCGCGGGAGAAGCGAGACGCAGACCAAGCATGACTGGCCTAATCTGGAAGTCTGGTTCAAATCCCACGCGGCTGCCATTTGCAGCCAAGCCCAGCGACCAACAGTCAGTCGCGCAGAAAATTGGACGGGAGACTGCAGACACGTCAAGTCTGGATGTCCCGTTCTGATGGCAACCTCATACATTCATAACGCAGTCCAGTCCGAGCCTAGTCCTTTTTCGCGCCCCCACCGACGCAACGACTCGGGTGCAACGACCCTCCAGGGCTCTTCCGATTGCTCCCAGCCTACCGAGCCCTTGCTCCAGCATTATTCCTCCGAACCCGCTCCATATCCCGACCTGTCGTCGCGGCAGCTCCCGAATACTGGCGGCCCGCGTCCTGCGTGGCCAGCGCGTCAGTCGATCGACGGCGGCTCGGTAAATTTAAGAGACACCAAGGTCCTTCACGAACATCTCGGGAAGAGTCGGCTGTCGTGGTATAAATGTTCGCTCGAGACTGTGATAAGTGAGTTGGAAAGTTCACCGGTGACCAATCGCATATTGATCAATCTTGTTCAGCTGCTTTTGCGGTTTACAATACTGTTCGTTACTTTCTGGCATTCACCATCTATGATTCCGTTCAAGGACAAGTCGCGTCTCTTGCCCTAGGAATATGCACCGGCGCTGTATTTACTCTCACGGTCTGTTCTATCGTCGTATGGCTGTTCCAGCCTTACCTGCTGGTGCATCGTGTCCCACCGCTTCTCCTCTTGCGAACTCGCACAGTCTTCCACTCTCTTGCATCACTCGCTCTTTTTGCCCCCGCAGTCGTCAACACCGTACTGCTTTTCCTATGGGAGAATCATCCAATTATGGAATTGAATGTTCGACGACGTTGCCATGTCGATATTGACGTGATATGGTCCGTGTCTAGTAAACAGTGCAAGCCCCCTGCATGGGATGTCTGGATAGCTCTTTCAATCCTTCGTCTGGTAATAACTGCCATCGTCATTGTGAGCGCCCATAGTACCTCACAAAGCTCGTTTCTATAACCATTTTCATAGATTCTATATCACTGGATCGCCGAGAAATACACTCGTGTGCGCCTTTCCTCTTTATCACGATCCCGGTGGAATCGCAACGCTCCAGAACGCTCTTCCGAATTATACTTTTCCCCTCGATTGCCTTCAGGAACGTCTCCGCCTTCCTTTGCAACTCCGGCCCAGCCGCCATCACAACAACCACACCATCACTCTTCTGAATCAACGTTACGTTCTCAAGCGCATTCCAAGCACTCATCAAGTCACCTCTCATTCCATTCTCTTGCTGAAAACTCGGTGGATTCCGACGAGGAGGCCGTAGGTAACCACTACCACCAACTAACCACTAACCCCGAAACTGCTCAAGTCGCACCGGGCGACTACCACGAGCATTTCCGCCAAATCGTGTCCAAGATCACACGAGAAACAGAAGAGACGCTCGCACGAGCTGCAGCGACAGCTGAAACGCCAGACGCACAATCACCGCCAGATACCGCCGCACCGCCCAACATCGATTTTTACCGGCCCCGAATCCCATATACGATCGGCTACGACGAGTTCGGCCGGCCATACCCACCAGACGAGCATGTGCCCATTATGAACAGTTACGTGCGGCGGATGCCCACGATTGAGTCGATGGGGTCACGGGAAATCGCGTCGAGCACTTGTTCGCGCGATGGGACGAGGACTGCGAGTTTGAGAAGTAGCTTGCTGCTTAGTCGCCCGCTCACGCCTGCGAATAACCTCGATGGGACGATGGGGAGTCGTCGTTCGAGCCGCACGAGTAGCGCTGTGGTGGGCGCTGCTGATGTTTTGTTTAGTGTGGCTAGGCCTACTGAGGTGGGCGAGCTCGGAGAGAAGAGCGGCAGAGCGACTAGCACTACAAGCTCAGGCTCGAGCTATCCGACGACGACGGCGTCGTCGTATCACACGGCTACGAGTCATGGTTCCGCCATGTCTTTTAGTCTTCTTTAGTGTGAAAAAGTGATAACGCTTGCATGTAATATGCCGTGTTTTTTGGGACTTTTGGATGTACTTATACCTATCTAGTAAATTATGTGTACGTATTCGTAACGTAACGTAACGTCTTTTACCCTCGGAACCATCCCTTCCTTCGGCTTACTCACTCACTCACTTCCCCCCCCCCTCAACCCACCCACTCATTGGATCTGTGGCGCTGCTTATCTATCCCTCGGCATGGAAAACTTTATTGGACGTAGGATGTATACATACACTTCTTTACTTCTTTTGTGTGGGTTTATCGAGGACTGAGGACCCGGGGCCGGCTTGACACCCAGATCGCCGATTCGCGTAATAAGTAAAGTAAGTAATAGTTGCATCCCGTTTACATCCCGCCACAAACGCCACTGGGCGTGCGTGCGTGCGTCAGTCATCTTGCCGAGACCGAGACTGAAAAGGGTTGAAAGCAGAACGTGGGATCGTTATGTACACTTAACTATGTACATCACACCCAAAAAAAAAAAAAGAAAGGGAAACGCCGTACCGCACCCTTAGCCATGACGTCAACCCTTTTGTTCTTTTCTTTCTGTTCCAGAGGGTAACTAGGTTTCTTCCACTTACATATCAACATATTAAAACGAAGGCGGGGCGGGGCGGGGCCTCGGGATTCAAGGAGGTAATTAATATTAATCTTAATCTTAAGGGGTACCCAGCCGATCAAACTTTAAATGCTGCAGGCAACCTTTTTTTTTTCTCATCGATGGGGGTCATTGTCTTTAGTGCTTTCATCCGATACTGATAGTGATAATGGTTCTAAGTGGAATATATGAGTCCTCGCGGGGACCCACTAGGGGCTATTCTGGTAATTGATTGAATAAAGGAAAGAAGTTGAAATTGGTTTTAGGGTTCGTGCAGAGTCAACAGTTCCATTGTTTTTTGATGAAGCGAGACGGAGTGGAGTGGTCCAAGCGATCGCGATCAAGAGTTACGTACGAGAATGGGTGAAGAGAGCCCAAGGTGAGAAGGTATGTATAGACCCCGCACCCGCAGTTCCATGGGCATGGGCTGGGCTGGTCACATCAGCCATCTAAGATGAGCTGAGCTGTGTCGTGTATCACATTTCGGTTCGGCGCCAATTCGAATTTCGAAATGTAATGACGGCTCGAGAACAAAGAACAAGTTGTATGAATTAATGACATAACCAGGACAGAGGAGGGGGCGGAGTTCAGGCCACCCGACGCGGAGTTCTGTGGGTCCCCCCACTCCTTTCCACTATGACTAAGTACAATTGATCGGAAGAACAAAGATAGAGTAGGGCCTACCAAGGTCAAGTCCGCGAACCTCTCCGCGTCGGACGAAGCTGCTTGCTTAGCTTGAAGGAGCCGATAGGATTGACGGCGTTGTTATTTTTTATGTCCTGATTCGTTGATGTTGATCTCTGGACAGAACCACACAGCTCGCGGCAATGGCCACCTTGACAGGTGTTCCTGTCAAAAGATGATAAACCTTGAAGCTGTTAAAAAGGGTGACAAAAGCTCACTAGTTCTTCACCTGACTATATCATTCATATGGTCATGAACCTTGAATGAATACATGATTGACAAAACGAACCCATCTTTTTGGCGGTTATCTTTCCTCACTTGTGCACACTGCACAGCTCTCTCTCGGCTGGATTTGTAGCCGAGGGCTAAGATTAGGACACTAAGCCCACCATGGGGGTGCCCGGGTACCACATGACTTCTATTCCACCAAAAACGCTTGGCTCTCACGGGATATTAAGATGATTATCAACGGACTGAATGTCCGTTTTGTCTTCAGCTGTTCGTATGATCGTTGACGGAGAGTGCGCGTGGTCCGAGAGTCCGGATCTAAAACGTTGAACTGACTTAAACCTAATTGAATCAGCTTGGGCTAGCCTCTTGAAACCCTGAAAACTTGAAGGCGATGTTCGTGGTCATCTTTGATGAGAGTTAATTCAGTTATCGGGGGCTTTGGAGTCTTTTTCGAAATTGAAACATATCAAATTGGAAAAGTTCACAGTCACTCAAGCCCCTGCGAGTTATAGCCTGGATAAGATGATGTGAGTTGACGCCGGTGGAGATGGTCATCTGAAGCGTTGGAAACCACTGTAAAATGTGGCTGTTTATAGTTGTCATCTTCTCCACCGTGTCCTTCGGGAATGATGGAAAAAAACATTTGAACATTTGTGGAGACATTGCACAGGAAATTCAGCACAAGGATCAGAAAGCACATGACAGATGTCTGACATCTGTTGGAAAGGTGGGTACAATGAAGGCTTCTGATTTTAAATGGGTGACGCCACCAGATAGAAGTGTGGTTTGTCCAACGTCGAGCCTAGTCCAACAGCTGACAACCTAGGACTAAACCAGTGGCCATATGTCATCACCGCCACACTTCATAATTCACAAGAATTGACATCTTTCAAAAGATTGGATGAACGGCTTTCTCGAGGTTCAGGTTATCGTTCAGGAACAGGCAAATGTCATCTGCCGCATCGTCGAGGAAGCAGCAAGGAGTTTGTCCCTGATCAATAGAAGATCAACGAACCCTTCCGAAGGCATTCGATCCCGAGCCCATTTGGTTTACCGAAAGGAAAAGAAGGGCTCGAAATAGTTCGATTTATGCATGCATCAGGAAAAACTTGCCTAGCTCAGCCTCCATGACCCTGAAGAGATCAGAGGGTTCAGACATCCACTGATAAATCATTCCGCGGTTTCCGACTGCTGGATCAAGGACAGGTATGCGTCCATCAGCAGTTCATGACCAAGTTATCATATCAATACTCGAATGTTGACACTCCGAAACATCTGCGATTTAATATGTCAAAAACGAGTACGGAACGAAACGCCAATTTCATACTTCACGATGAACACAACAAGGACACTGAACATCAAAGTTCTGACCGACATCTGGTCGGTAACACAGTTTCATCCAGCACGGTATGATTCTGCATGCATACAGTTGTCCTAGCTGGGAATCTCGGGTAGCAAACAAATTTTCGGATTGATCAACCGGAACATCTTTTACTGCCTTCCGTGATTATTTGGTCTTTTGGATGGTTCTATAATACTTGAAAATTCTGCGAGGCTATGCTAAAGTGGCAACATTGCGTGAAATATCACCGACTGCGACACATAGTTGCAGACATCAATTAGTCTCCTGATGACGCATGACGCATGACGCCTCGGGAACCACTGGCATGCCGACATTCTACATCGATCGGTCGTGAATGACGAGAAAGTGGACAAGACAAGTAGACAGGTTCGTGATACAGAGACATACGAGGTTGAAGGTGAACCTCACGTTGACGTCTTCATAATATGGTAACTATGTCAATACATGTGCCTTACAAGCCACCCGCGGCGGTTGCCTCGGCCCCAAAGTTCTCGTTAGAAGCCGACAAGCGCGGCTCAGATGGAGAAATCGAATCACAATCAAATAAAATCACATAAAAACGGCTTCCAATCTGAGCGGTTTCTGTCAACGGGTGGCTTCTTTTGACATGTAAGTATGTAAGGAGGTTCCTTGACACGGACGCCTTAATGGGATCAGATAGAGCATCTGACAACGTGGACAACAAAACGTTGACCCTGATTCCACGGCCGAATTTGGATGGACTTTTTTATACGGAGATCGAACACTCCGCTCGTTTTGAGAGCTGAACCAGTTTCGATCCAATCAAATTGCCTTCCCCGCTCCGCTAAGTGTGTATATATATTACCCTCCTTCATATCTGCGAAGCCACTTCTGCCCCAACTCCAGCCATGACTGGCAATTTTCACCTTCGCCCAGTGTCCGATACTTCCAGTCCCTCTCCATCTCCCACTACATCCACTCCGGCAACTAGTCAGAGTCCCACAGTCAAAGGCCATCCTTCTTCATCCATGACAAACGCCCGCCTACGTCGCCCCCTTTCTCCAAGTTCAATACGAGGTATGTCTTATTTCTCTCCAAGTCGATGGGGTATTGACTTTAGCCATTATAGATGTCGATCTCAACACTACACCTGACATGCCGCATCGAAAATATGCTGCTCCTTTGACTGGCCACGACCTCATGGCAATGTTTCCACCAGCTCCACCCCAAATGACTGAAATGAGAGGGGGGCCGACCAGTGGATTCTTCCAGAGACAAGAGCGTGCTTTCTTTGCTCAAGCTGGTCGTGAAATAGTTCGCGTTCGAGTCGAGGTCGACATTCAGAATGGGGCGGATGCTGATTCATCAAAACTCAGGGGAAGGGATACCTCCCTACTGTGGCCACCGTCAACCCATCTCCCCCATCATTCTCCAGTACAATCGTCTGCACCTGCTCTCTATTCACATCCGCCAGGATCTAGGCCTCCTCCTAGAGGTACCGCTCCTGTCACGTCTACGCCGCTATATCCGATCCCGACCCATTCACCTTCCTCTCAGCATCCGCCCAATCTCCATCCTCCTGCTTTACGTACGTCGCCCCATGAAAGCCCTCAAGGTGGTCCAAAGAGTGAATTTATACCTGACGAGTACGGTGATGATGATGCATGGCGTCGTCCAATCCCGTATGCGGAACGCAGGAGGGCAGGAAAGCATACTCGTCGTGTGATTGTGCGGACATGACACCTAACAGTACGTCCTGCTAATTTAGATTTCGAGTCAAACCTGATAAGCCTTAACTTAGAGCTTGCTGGGGCGTTTACTTCCGTACTGTGATTTTTTTTTTGGCATTTCGACTCGGCATTCCCAACCTCATTGATCATGATTCCCACTCATTGTCTTGACCACACATGTACAATACTTGACCCAATTGATATAGTTGCATTGCTAGCACTGCCCGTATCGTTGCCCATTGTCAACCTGATATAGTCGTCAACGTGACAATATCGGCCCTACTAACCAGGGGCCTTTTATTGCCAAGTCCATCAGTGCTCCATGGCGCATGAGTAACGTTGCTTCTCATCGCCTCACATCGGCTCTCATCGACACAGGATTGTGATCAAGTTCGTCAGGCAACAGGACTCCAGAGCTTGTCCGAATTGGTTACTTCGTCAGATCGCAAATCAGTGATCATGATCGATATTCGGCAAATTTATTTGAATTTTCTTTTAAGAAGGGCCGGAACCAACCGCGGGATCTAACATTTAGGCCGGATTTTGCTTCCGTTCGTGCCTGGCTGGACCTCAATTGAAGAGGCGCCCTTACCACGAATTATTTCGTTTAGCGCCGCTGCTTGGCCCGAGAATCCGTAGCTCGCGACCGAGCTTCAACGATCCCCAACATATAAGTATAGCAATGGAAAAATTGTCTAAAGGTGTCTCGACGCGGAAGCAGATTTGTGTCGGATAGTCCTACATTCCGCACGGCTACGGCGATGGAGTTTGGAGCTTATGACATTAAAATTAAGAACTAGGTAGAGTTACGTTCAATTGTTCATTCATCCTGCCAGCATGAAACCACGATGCCATTTCATCATACGTATACGATATCTAAAGGAATCTTCACTCCTTAATCATGTATGGCGGTTACCTAAGGATCGCATAAACCTGTGAGTAGCCGTTTTACGCCGTAAGTGTACGAACACCTCCCATTCTTAATTCTAAATTATGGTACGAGATTAATTGAAGTCCTTCTCAAGAGTTGACTCTACCAGAAGATGTTATGGTTGGTGAAGTTCAAGCCCCATGAAGTCAAAATATCCGGGTATCACATATCACCCGCCGTGCGTTCACGCGTTTCAAATCCCTGTGAGAACGCAGGTGATATGGATCGGATGTCCTCTCCTGTATCAAGCACCAGTGAGAGCCGTGCTAAACGGTCACAGATACGACAAAGGAGGTGCCTATTTATAATATTGAGCTTCTTTGATAGAACCACGCTGAGAAACAGGGAACTGGTATGCCTTTTTGAGAATTGACCAGCTCAGGTGGATAGTAGATGCATGATTTCACAAGAATCCGCGGCGAGAAGGAAAGTCACCTGCTCACCACGGGTAAGTATGCTCCAGGGTATGCCTTCAGGATCGGGGCCAGGACCAGACATATTGATGGTTGAACTTCAAGGTGGAAGTTAATGTCATAGAAACTACATGTGAATTGATAGACGTAAGGAATTACTGAAAATGCCGCAGCACAACCGGCGCCGTTCAAAGTGCGTTTAAAAAAGCTCGTGTTGACCGCCGTGCCGTCGTAAGTCTATCAGAGGCACCGCTCAACGTCAACGCTATGAACGGGAGCTGTAGAATCATCGTATACTGCGTAATTCTCGGTGGATATCGTGACTATGTCCGAGCTTTTCTCGAGGCTGGTAAGCATTTGTCAGGGTGGTGACAGGAGGCACAAGACAAGATAAGTATACGAAGGAACCGTGAGTTCAGGAAGCTTACAGGATCATCAACAGAGAAGATGGAGTTTGACACGTCATGTCAACGTATCCCCGAAAGTGAGTGGTTTATTTATGGTAAGCCTTGAGGCGGTTGTAAAGTCAGCTATCCGAAGTAGATGACTACCATGGTATATGGTCAAGGATGAATAGGTGATCCGATTACAATGAGGTAAAAAGCCCCGCGCAATGTTGATGTGCATGTCAGTAGATGAGGACTGCAGTAGTTTCTAGAAGACCTAAAAAGTCAAGTATTATATTCCCAACAGATAATGAATGATACGAAGACAGCTGAAATATATAGTATGGCATGAGGAATTGACCCAGTTAGTTTACATGACAGTATACAATCAGATCACCATCGTGTTAGCAACTGTACTTTGCTCTGACTTCGCTGTTTGTGTGGGCTATGAACGTATATGAACTCGTGTAACACGGCCAGAAGGACACAAGGTGACAGGCTGATTAGGTAATCATATATGACAATTCAGACTCTCAGCTGTTGAGTTTACAGTGACTCTGCTGCCCTGCCTTATAATTGCTGCCCTAATTACCCGCGTGAGTTCAAGTCAGTATATCTGTATATATCGTGGCAAGACCTCTTTCTCATTGTTGCTCGATGCGCATGGATTTCAACTTCCTACCCTGATAACTGGCGACTAATGACCCTTTTCGTATCATCCAAACAGATCCGATTACGAGAACTATTATGGCCGATAAAAGGATGGAAGATAATCTTGTTCAATTTGTTGGTGTGACGGGAACGTCGTGGGTGGTCTCGATACATCCAGGACGATGGCCGGTTAACTCGCAGTCTTATGATCAGGACAAGAGATGCACGAAAGTTTCTCGAGAAGTATAAGCGTGTCGATGTGGCTGTTGATGCGTATTTTAACAACCCTCACGAGTTCAATACTCCAACAAGGTATCAGCCGGCTCCCACTGCGCCATCAAGTTCGAAGCTTACTACACTGTTCAACAAGTATAAAGGTCTGATTTCCTTCCTATGCGGAACGTTGTGACAACCATTGAGAATTCAGTTATCCATCACGTCAATAGATCCAGATGGAGGCGAGATCATTGTGGACGGTACAATCAAGCTGTGTGATGATCTGGAGGTTGATCCTGAAGATGTCGTTCTGCTCGCTGTGGCGTTTGAATTGAAATCACCTGGAATCGGAAGATGGACTAAGCAGGGCTGGACAGAGGGTTGGAAAGCCCTTGGGTATGTTGCTTGAATTTTCATTCGCTGACTTGGTGTAGCGACCATCTCTTTTATTTCTCTTAGGGTTGACTCAATACCTGCTATGAAAGCTATCTTACCGAGACTTTCGGCTAAGCTGTCCAACGATCCGGATTATTTCCGCAAAGTATACAATTATACCTTCGAATTCGGCAGGTCAGAAGGCCAACGCAGTCTAGGTTTGTTACCTCTTCTAAATCTAATGCTATAGAATTGACCTAGCATGTTTATGATAAACAGGTATTGATAGCGCACAAGCGTTTTGGGGTTTACTTGTTCCCCATGGATTGAAAGGATCAGCATTATCTCACATAAAGGCAGTGTCGAGTGACGGTGACGTTTCTATGGAGTACGAAGAAGGGTGGAGACCTGAGTACATTGAATGGTGGTTCGATTTTCTGAACAAGAAAGGTGGTAAAAGCGTCAGCAAGGACACATGGGTCATGGTTCGTTAAATCCATCCCTCGCTTTGGTTTGTAATATCTAACATAGGGTCAGTTCTTGGACTTCTTACGTTCGGTTGATTCCAAGTTTTCAAATTATAACCCAGAAGGTCCGGTTGATCTCAATTTTAGAATACATGCGGTTTCTGATGCAAACTCTTTAGAGGCATGGCCATCAACTATAGACGACTTCGTTGAATATGCAAAGAAGCGCTCAGGGCATTGAGTTGTGGAGTCCTTGGGCCGACATATTTATATCTCATTCACTGCCTCCGCCTGAACTGATGGTCACTTCGTAGAATGCTGTGTCTTTTTTGCCATAGTAGGGATAAACCACAATCAGACAAGAACCGTACTTTCGTCTGACTCGTTTGACAACGTTCTTGATAAATATGGTGATGTCAAAATTTTGCGGACGGGTCGGACCGTATAGTTGGAAATGAAGCATTCGGTGAGAAGCAAGAGGGGCCTGAGAGGATCCTTCTTAAAGGGAAGATCTGGCGCGGGGAGATACACCGGCACTTAGATCAAATATGTCCCTGGACTTTGACGAGAGATGTATGTGAATGTTGGAATGCAGAAGTGCTCCACCCAAATTAGAAAACGACTTGGTGACGAACCAAAGACAGCTGACAGCTGTACGTCGCACGGATGGATTGGCTTCACATCTCATCTGTTTATGACTTCTTCACATGTACACGGTGAACTTTGTGAAAGCTTTGAAAGCTGCCAAAGATATGTTCCCAGAATTCTCAGCCCTTGTATCTTCTCAACAAGGCGCCAAGACCACGGTAGTTCCAAATGGGTCCATCAACTGCGCGCGCCCTTGGAAGTTGGAGCTTCGGAGAGATGCTTAATCGATTAGGTGGGTCACGAAGGTAACGGGTTTTCGCCGATTAGTTTCCAATCGTGAGAAGGACACAGGCACATTGTACCCAGATAAATTTTATCTGGAGGTGCTATCTCGTGGGCGGTTCGCTGAAATGATCACCTTTTCTGGCTGAGAGTCCTGAACTGAGTGAGAATTAGTCGCCAAGTCGGTCGACTCTCTACGAAAAGTGTCCCACTCGGGGCTTAGTATCATGTTTCCTAAGTTGTCACGATGTGAAGATCGAATATGACGCGATTGTCAGCATAAGCGACACAACCGGGCGCATAAATGATCCAAAGATCTTGTGACGGCACATTGTGGTCAGAGCTCGAAATCGAAGTTTGCGCCTGATCAAGGCTACGGAAAGTAAACCATAGGCTCTGTAAAAGATGAATAACTCGCTTAATTATACCTCGTATTGATTGATACATACTCGTATAACCTCGAGTATGGGCCATTGCTGCGTATCCAAGATCTAGGGCCCTTACCACATGGTATTGGTTTGTGTCCATATATTTATAGAAGTACGAAAAGACTTCTGGTGAAACCAGAAAAATAAAGAAAAAAAGCTCCATTGGCCTGTTTGGCCGAGACTGTAGCGGTCGGGTTCGCTGCGGGCGCTGTAAAATGTTTCTATTGGAAAAAGTGTAAAAGAAACATGTTATGCCATTTCTTTGTCAACTTTTTCTTTTGGAAAAAGGCATTTTCCATTGTCTAATGCCTTTTTCCCTTTGAAATATGTGCCTTGGAAATGGCATAACATGTTTCTTTTTCCCTTTTTGCAATAGAAACATTTTCCGGCACCCGCAGTGGTTTCTGTGTGACATGGGCCTGCCGGATATGGCAAGAACACGGCACACTGAAAGAGTCTCACGGTGTGAACTAAGTTAAGTCCTCGATTGCGAGAAAACTAACTAGCTAAGCTAACGGTTAAGTATATATGGGTGACCTGTAAGCAGTCGTTAGGGAGAGTGATGTAAGTTGGATAAAATAATATAGCTATGTTGGGCATCACATCACGGGCCTGCTACATTCTGTCCTCTCTGAGTAACAGGTCACAGTATAGTCACAATGTTTGTTCTAATGGGACAGGTAGTCCAACTGGTTCGTCGAGTGCAATTCCGACATGTTCCATTTTAGGCAAAACATTACAAACTCCATGGACTACCAAAAGCAATTGTAAGCAATAGAGACACTTACTTTACAAGTATTTTTTGGGCACACCTGCATGCCTTAATAGGCATCCAACTAAAAATGTTGAGCTCATATCACCCAGAGACAAATGGGGCTACTGAACGGGCCAATTGAACCATCACCCAGATGATTTGTCAATGCATAAGCCCCACCCAAAGAGATTGGGTCTTAGCATGTAAGCTGATTCCCAAGTTTGTGGGTCCTTATTTACTTCTAAAGGACTTTGGCAATTACTCCTATTGAGTACAACTACCCTCACACATGAGACAATGGGGAATTTGAGACTCGTACCATGCCTCCTTATTATGAATACACCATCCTAATGATGACATCAGGTTTCCAGGTCACCTCTACTCTCAGATTGTATCTAAAGCAGAGCCCAAGCATGAAAGTGAGTGGGCAGCTGATAAGATCACTAGTCATGCCAGAGTCAAGACCAAAGCAATTTTTGAGGTCCTCTGGAAATCTGGAGAAAAAACTTGGCTACCGGATACTACAGTCAAGTCCAAGAGCTAGATCTATTACCCCTGTACCTAGAAATGCAGAACGTTGAGACAATCACTGATCTGCCTAGTGGCACCGGCACACCACCCCTAGACAACCCTCAAGTGTATCTGGGATCTCTAGTTTTGAGTAACCCTTATAAGGACATGTGCCACCTATTGGAGAACATTAGTTCTCCCCTCTGCAAACCATTCAAGCCACTCGCTCACCCCCACTCATTCCTCCAGCTATCCATCTCAACTCCTCACACACACTCCGTCAAGATATCATTCCAACCCAATGATTACTACAAACCCCATCCGTGCCTGGTGTATGCCCTGACGGATTCATCCAGCTCACCTCAATTGATCCCCATTCATTAATCCACCCTGCACAACTCCTGAAGTACCTCAACCATGATGAGAGAGTATGACACCAACAGGTTTCAACCAACACCATCACCCCTGCCAGGTACAATGCCTGGGCCTCCACATACAATTCCACCAAAGGCAACAACCCCTGCAAATTTGTAACCCGCAACCCTGACACTGGGGTTTACAACTGCGACAACTTTGCTATTCCACGCAGTATCCTCACATTTCCTTTGCTTGACCCCCACTATGCAGAGCTTTGTGCTTTTGGCCTTCTTGACACCAACAGAGATATAAATGAAGGCAGTTGGGCCAACATAAAGAATGCCCTGTTGCGCCCACATCGCAAAGCCATTTGAAATCAGGCATGATTGGACTCCCACCGCATCAAGCATGCACTCAAGAAACTTCATATTTCCAAGGGTTTCACCACTCACAATGGGGCCAGTGCAATTCTCCTCCATAACACTACTAAAAAACACACCAACAACGGAGCAAATCCCAGGGCCAGCCCATCCAAGCCATCTATCCCCCTAGATCAGATGCCCATTGATGAATACATTGCCCGCACCACACTTGCTTGAACCTACCTCGCAAGCCCAGCAGTACACAGTAAAATGTCCAGTGAATAGATGAAACCATTAACTTCATTATTATTTCTTCTTCTCATGTAGGCATTGATCACCCCGTCCTCAATACCTGGAGGGCATATGTAGCAACAGTCACAGCCAAGGAGTACCTTTGTGACCATTACCTTGTGATTATTTCTCTTATCAGTTTGCTTTCCTATCCGCTCCAGGTACTTATTTGCTGAAGGTATATAAGCCTAGTAGTCTGTATTCGGACAATAGCTTTTTCCCAATAAACAGGACTTAACCCAGTTCTATACTTGTGGGAAAACTCCGACCTAGTGTGATGGCACAGTGACCTACCCTGCCATTACAGAGATGCTTGGCCAAACAAGAATCAATCAGAGTCCCAAGCTGAAAATTACAAAAAAGTTGAGTGTTGGTGTAGCCGTTGGCTACAAATAGAACAATCTTGCATGTATCACACAGTAGCTGAATCAGACCAAATTATTGGATTAGACTAGATATGTTGTGAATACAAGATGTTGTTCTTACATAATCTACCAACGTGCATCATGGATGTGTGTTATGATCTATATATGGCCATTAGGCATGCTACATTGTGCCTCATATAAGTGAAGGTGACTGGCTGGTTACAGTTGGCAATTCTGGAAGTGTTCAGAGTGCTTGTGCCAGAGTTGATATTCTTGGTCAGTCAGGAAGGCAATAGCAGACTCAGAATGTATCTCTTTCCACCAACATTGGTCCTGTTGTTTGGCAGGTCTCTTTTGTCTGATAAATTAACCAGTTTGTTTTTGTGGGAGTGTGGGGAGAGGCAAAAGGGAAGTTATGATCCACAGTCAGGTGAGCAATTTCAAATTGCACTTGATTGACAGAGATGACCTGACTAAAAACCCATTACAGTGATGGTGCTCCTTGGAAAAAACTATCTGGGACCCCCAAGCCTGCTGTCTGGTTTGTATATAGTGTATACTTATAGCAAAATTTGGAGAACAACAGATGTGATAATTGGAAATGAGGGAGCTGATAGGCTTGCTAAGGAAGGGGCCAAAAAGGCCAACCCAGACTCAATAGATCTCAAAATTCCAAGCAAATACGATATTACAAGAGCAAGGCTTGCAACACTAATGCAGGCTACTCTATACCAAGGCATGGTGGAAGATAAACCAAACCCACACAGGAAGGAAACAATAACACACCTGGATACAACAAGGTGGGCTATTCATGAGCACAACAAGGAAGCACCAAGTGACAAAAGAATCTGGAGGTCACTGAGGAGCAAAAGACTGTAAAGAGGAATTAGCACTTTCCTTTGGAAAGTAATGCATAATGCTTACAAAGTGGGTGCATACTGGCAAAACATCCCAGAATATATAAGAAGGGCATTCTGTCCTCAATGCAACAATATGGAAACCTTAGAGCACATCCTAACTGAGTGCTCATACTCAAGGCAAGACCCAGTTTGGAATTTTGCCAGGAGACTGCATGAAAAAAGGGGCATCCCATTCAGTAGCCCCTCACTTGGAGAGACTGGACTGCATTCTCATAAATAGGGAAACAGATGGTGACCAGAAGTCCAGGGGGGCACAAAGATTTTCAAAAATTGTAAGATTAGCATCTATGCATATCATATGGAAGGTGCACTGCACATGGAAAATCTCAGATGAATTAGACCCAGAAAAGGCCTCAATGGATAATGAATTAATAAATAAAATAAGAGTGGCAATTAAGTAAAACTGGACTGCTTATTAACAGATAATAAGAGGTATGGTAAGAAGGCTGTAGATGCTAAGCTGGTCAAAAGCATATGGAAATACTTCTTGCCACAAGACCAGGACTCTCTGAAGTCATGGAGAGAGGCTACCAAGGCTTTAGTGGGTATTGGATGATGTCCTGAGTCCCACACTATATGTGTAAAGGCATTTCTGACAGCATGGCTCCTGACTCTCAGAACTTTGAAAGATATTAAGTGGGTTTCCCACATACCCCTGAATGAAGAGGTTGACTATTGTGAACTGTCTGCATTTTTATAGAAGTACCACAAAAAAAAAGAAAACAATAGATGTGGTGTGATTGAGATCAAAGGAAAAATATTGTGGAAAATTACAAACTTTCTCAGCTTTTGATCTGCCCTGGTACCAATCTTTTCAATAGGTTTTGTATCTGCAATACTTTGTAATATCTTTGAATCTCAGCTACAAAATCCACCAAAAAATGCAGAATTGTGTTCTACAGATGGTGTTTTTTTGGTAGTCATCAGGGTATGACATTATAATATATGAGTTCACCATGGCTGTGCATTGATTAACTTGTCAAGGGCACCACCTGTCAAGTCACATGGCCAAACAAATTGCAATATTATTATTCCCATGATCTGCAGCACTTTGCTCAAAAACCATACAACATTGATCTATTCTAGATCTCAGAACTTATAAATAAGAATTTTTCTTTAGACTATCATATGTATATCTGATAAATAATTCTCATTGAATTTTGATGGCAGGTACTGCAATAATAGTCAGGTTCCCTTCATGTATTTCTGAATCAATCTGCAGCTATGATGATAATTTGCACCAGCAACAACTAGACATATGGGGTTGGCTGATACCAAAAAATTGACTTTCAGTTTCTGCTAAGTTGTCAGGAGACTCCCCTCTCCATTCCTTTTTCTCAAGTTCATTCACTATTACTACTTTTATTTACTTACTTCATGATGCCAGCCCACCAATGGCCAATTATATCAGCCTTGGTTCCGATGGCTGCTTATGTTGGCATCTGATAGGTTGACCCCAGCACAGCCACACTTATCATGGTTAGGTGACTAGCTGTGCTATTATTTTTGGGCTCCTAGCTCAGAGAATCCTTAGACTTGTTCTCTTTGGATTTCTCTCTGCCAGGTGATTAGCTACATTCTGTTGTATTGTAATGGGTTCTAATATACTTTGGATTTCTCTCTGCCAGTTGTGTGATTAGCTGCAACTCCCAGAGGTCATCCTTACAGCAGAACAAGTCTCCTAATTCTAGTCCAGAGGTCCCCTACAGCATGCCTGGATATTCTGCACCCCTGTTTGCCACCTTCCCACCAGACTTAAGCTCCAGTGCTCCATGCCACCACTTGCCCCTTCAGACTTCTCTGCAGAGGCTCCAGCCCTGCAAGACAATTTCTGGAGTCACTTGCTCCAACTGGAAGCACAGGTGCAACTTGCAGAACTCTCCACACCACTGAACTCTCTACCCTCCACCAAACCACCAAAGCCATCTTGGATTCACTCTAGACACTCCTTGAGCATCTTTCCATGGCCTCTGCTGCATCCCTGCCTTCTTCAATGCCACTCTCAAGATTTCCCATCTTGAGAACAGCCCCTCCAGCACAGGAACATGCCAATGTTCCCCATCCAGCACTCTCCAATGCATACAACAATGACTGTGCATATGGAGAGCAGTTTCTCCAATCTTGCATTACCTATATTCAGCTCTGCAAGGATGATTTCTTCTCTAACAAGCTGAAGATTGCATGAGTTCTGTTCTACATGAAGTCCAGATGGGTAGCCACCTATGCAATGAGGGTATTCCAATGTCTCTAAGGTGTCAGCAGATTCACAGACTAGGCTGAGTTTGAGCAAGAGCTCGAGACAAGTTCTTCCCCCAAAATCCTGCCAAGACTGCTGCACTGGTCCTTCGGAATTGAGAATAATATAGACAAAGCAAGCTGTCCTTAGATGAATACATTGACATGTTCTGAGCCTTAGTGAAGCAGGCTGAGTATCCTGACAGCCTCCAACTTTGCCTGACATTCTGGAAGGGGCTGCACCCAACCTTCATAGAGTGCATAGACAACTTGGCTGAAGAATGCCCCGCTGACAACTAGATTGTGTCATGGTACTGGGTAGCCCATGATCAGTGGCAGTTCATAGAGCTCAAGTGCAACTTGTGCCAGATGTTAGATTCCACTGACCCAGGGGCCTTTCCTAGCAAGCAATGACCTTATGAAGTGCAAGCGAATGCTGAACTATGTAAATGTGGGGTCGAGGGCTCCAGAACAAGTTCCAGGGTACAAGACAGGTGTGGAGTGAGTCTGGGGGTGGTGGGCTTACTCCAGAGTTGGGTGAGTGGTTGAGTCAACAGGGAGAATCCCGGAGATGAGATGGGAGTAGTTTTAAGTAATTGGAGTGCATGTCAGTCAATGATGTGCATGCTGGAATAATAACCAAGGCAAGCACAGAAAAGACAGAAGCAAGCATGGAGAGATTTCAGACAGAAAGTTAAGCAAACACAGATAGTTATTGGTAATATCAAGACTAAGGTATATGGAAGCTACTTATGTCTTTATATACTACAGGTAGAAGGGATGTGGTCTCAGAAGAGTTCCGGGGCAGGTTCCAGGATTCTATGGGTGGTGGCAGAATGAAGGGCAGCTGTATTGGGGAGATTGCATGGAGGGGCTGCAAGATCGGTGGTGGTACAAGCATTTGGTGAGTGGTGTGATGTGTAATAGCTAAATGGCTTGTGTAGGGGTTGAGTGATCTGTTGATGGGCTGGGGGGTTCTCATGATGTCCCAGGGTGATGCGTTTGGGGAGGTGCATAATGGCCCAGGATGATGCGTGATGGCTTGGAGAGGTGCGTAATGGCCTGGGATGATGTGTGATGGCTCAAGGAAGTGTGGGTTGTGACACCAGGCTGCTGCCCCCTAGTTTCTTCTTCTTGCATCTGTGCACCCCTGCTGCTCGCTACTCTTGCAGTGGTGCAGCCTACATGCCCAGCTCTACTCTCTGGAGCTCTGGTAGATGTGGACAGGTCCCAACAGTAATCTGCCCTCCTGCTCCTATGCCAGCATTGAAGCACATCTGACCACTTTGCATGGAGGTGCCCCCTTGGGCTCAACATACATTACCTTGCCTGCCCTGAAAGAATAGAAGGAGTTGCTCCTGCAGCTCCTGGCAGCTCACAATGTGGTGGGAGTTCTATCCCCTGATACAGCTGTCCTGGAGGAGTGTGTAAGGACAAAACCAGAGAGAGATGTGACAAAACAGGGATGTTAAAAGAGGGTTTTTAGAGAGGCAACAGGTGAATAGTATGCCCCAATTGCCTAGTGCAAATTGGTTTGCTTGTCTGTCAATAAATGCTATTAATACAGTTCCTGCTGACAGCTCTACATCTGCCACCATAAGCACTCCTTCTGACATACCCTTTCTCCCTGAGACAACTACCCTGCTTGCCCCTGCTCCTCCTCAATCATGACCTCAACTCCTAGCCTGGAAGCAATGCCTCCCCTGCTGCTATATAATAGCCTCCAACCCCCTCTGCAAATTTGCTCTGGTTAGACATTGAAATAGAGACCACAGACATGCAGCAGATTCAGAACATTGCCACCCTTCTCAACTCTGGAGTGACAGAGCTATTTCTGGACTCTGACTATGTGGAGCATTATCAACTCACTGCCTCTTCTGTCCCTGACTCCCATGTACAATGTTGACAGCACCCCAAACAAGGCTGGCTCCATCTGTGCTATAGTGGACTTGGTCCTCCATTATTTATGAGTTCCACTCCAAGCAGACTACCTTTGCAGTCACCAGTCTAGAGAAGCAGGAGATGATCCTTAGCTTCCCCTGGCTCTGAGAGCACAACCCACAGATTGACTGGGCCAAGGAGGAGGTAAGCATGAGTCAGTGCCACTAACACTGCACCACCTATGCTGTGGAGTCAAAGAAGGAGCAGCTCATTGTGAAATAGGAACATGTCGCTATCTGGGCTTGTCAATTAGGCTATCTCCCCTTTGCAGACTTAGACCTCTTGAACCCTCTGCCCCTGGCATTTCCTTATAGAAAAGCCCTCTACAAGGATGACAAACACAGCAGAAGGTACTCCAAGCAGGAAAAAGCTCACAAGAGAGAGTTCCAACTCATCTGAGACCCAGAGCAGCCAGATGACACCATTGAGGTAGGAAACCACATTTATGCCACTGCACTGTGGACACCGCTGTTTTCTGAGGAGATCCAGGCTAGCCAGACTACCTTCCAGCAACTAGCCCAGGCCTTCATGGCAAATGCTCCTATACAGGCCTTTCAAGATGTGGTCCCAGGCTATCTGTATGACTTTAAAAATGTCTTCTTCAAGGCTTTGTTTGACTCCCTTCTAGAGCACAAGCAGTGGGACCACACTATTGAGCTGATGCTTGACACCACATCTGTTAGCTGTAAGGTTTATCTGCTTGCTCCAAAGAAGCAGGATGAGCTAGACACATTTCTCTAGGAGAATTTTGAGTCCAGCCACATATGCCTCTCCAAGTCCCTGATGGCCTCACTGGTGTTCTTCATCAAGAAGAAGGATGGCTCCCTCCAGCTAGTCTGGGACTATTGCATGCTCAATGCAATGACTGTCAAGAACTACTACCTCCTTCTTTTCATCTCTGAGCTCATCAACAACCTCCAGAGTGCATGCTACTTCACAAAGTTGGATGTCTGGTGGGGCTACAATAATGTGTGCATCCAGGAAGAAAATGAGTGGAAAGGAGCATTTCAGACTGGGTTGTTTGAGCCACTTATCATGTTTTTTGACCTTATGAACAGTCCAGCCACCTTTCAAACAATGATGAACAACATCTTCCAGGACCTGATTATGGAGGGCATAGTGTGCATATACCTTAATGACATCCTCATTTATACTAAGACCCTAAAGGAACACTGTCATATTACTTATGTTGTTCTAGACTGCTTGTGTTAGCACCAGCTCTACCTCAAACCAGAGAAGTGCAAGTTCAAATGAGCCTACATCAAGTACCTGGGGCTGATCATCTCACATTGAATGGCAGAGATGGACCTGGTAAAGGTAGCCAGCATTGTGCAGTGGCCAGAGCCTCAGAATAGGAAGGAAGTACAGACCTTCTTGGGGTTTGTAAATTTCTACTAGCGGTTCATCCAGGACTTCTTGCACTATGCATGCCCTCTGTTTGACCTCACTAGGAATGATGTAGGCTAGAGGTGGGGCAGCACAGAGCAGAAGACTTTTAATACCCTCAAGTCTGCTGTCATCTCCAAACTGGTCCTGATGTTCCTAGACAATGACCGCCCCTTCTGCCTCAAGACTGACAGCTCTGACTCTGTAATGGGCGCAGTCCTGTCCCAGAAATCCCTGAAAGTGGTGCTCAGTCACCTTCTATTCCAAGAGTCTGATGCTGTGGAGTGCAACTACAAGATTCACAACAAAGGTTTGAAGTCTGGATAGACCACAAGAACCTGGAGTACTTTTGGACAGCCAAGAAGCTCAACCGTTGACAGGCATGCTGGTCCTTGTACCTTGCCAACTTCAACTTCTCCCTCCACCACAAACCAGAGCAAACCATGGGGAAGCCAGATGTGCTGTCACAATGCACTGACCATGGCTCCAGGTCCAGGGACAACAACAACCTGGTGCTGTTTCACCTGAAACTGTTTGCTATCTGGGCTATGGAGGGCATGT
Organism: Termitomyces sp. T70a; assembly: GCA_017657195.1. Classification (NCBI taxonomy): domain Eukaryota; kingdom Fungi; phylum Basidiomycota; class Agaricomycetes; order Agaricales; family Lyophyllaceae; genus Termitomyces; species Termitomyces sp. T70a. Next base: position 11,368 of record JAGGAT010000076.1, on the reverse strand, counting down.
CCATGCAGGGAAACAAGGTCAACATACTCTGGGACATCTAACAAGGCAACTGGGAGATCCACAGTGGCCTGGATGCCTAATAGATGATGCAAATGGGGCCAGACTCACTAAAAGATGTGACAGTGGTCTGTAAAGGTGGCAGGGGGGTTCCAGAGGAGGTTTAAAGGGGTCAGAACATGTCAGAGGGTCTGGAGTAGGCAGGGAATGATGTCACAAGGTCCAGAGCAGGCAGGAGATGATGTGGGAAGGTCTGGAGTAGGGGAAATGTGACAGTTGTGACATCTGTGACATTAGAAGGTCCAGAGTAAGCAGGTTGTGACACCCAGCCACTAGAAGACGCTGGAGCTTGTATCCCAGAATTACTGATGGCCACAAATGTCATGGTACATTGGCTCCTACACCAGCACCTATGACTTATGCCTCTGGACCAAACCCTAGTGACACCTCCTGGTTGGATAGTTGCACCCTCTGCCAGTACCAGCAGCACATTGGAGCATGGCCTCCATAGACTTCATTGTGGAGCTACTAGACTCCTATGGCTATGATGTGATCATGGTTGTCATAGACCTGTGTGGTAAGCAGGCCCATTTCATTCTGACCCACACTACCTACTCTGCTATGGGTGCTGCTAACCTCTACCAGAAGGATGTGTGGAGGCTCCATGGCCTCTCCAATGCCTACATTTTAGACCAGGGTCCACAGATTGTCACAGAATTCATGTGCAAGCTCTACTAACTCCTTCACGTCAAGCTCCACAGCTCCACCACATACCACCTGCAGTCCAAATGGCCAGACTGAATGGGTCAACCAGGAGCTCAAACAGTACCTCCATCTGTTCTGCAATGAGTGCCAGGACAATTGGGACAAGCTCTTCCTAGAAGTGGAATTCTAGTACAATAACCACATGCACTCTGCTACCAAGTTTTCCTCATTCCTCCTGAACACTAGGTGACACCCCCAGATGGGCTTTGAACCCCCCATAGGCTAATTGGAAAATGAGTCCGTCAACAAGTTCATAGACTGGATGTGTGAAGCTTAGGAGGAGGCCAAGGCAGCTTTGACCAAGGCAAAGGACAACATAGTCTGGTACTACGACCAAGAACGACTCCCAGCCCCTGCATGTGCTTGGATGCCTCTGACATTGCCACTACCTGACCATCCAAAAAGCTGTCTCACTGCTAGCTTGGACTATACTTGGTGGAAAGACAAGTAGGCCCTCTAACCTATTGGCTTTGGTTGCCCCTTGAAATGCGCAAGCTCTACTCAGTCTTCAACATGGTCAAGCTCACCCCTGCTCCAAACAATCCCATACCTGGACAATAAGTGCTATTACCACTGCTTCCAGTCCTCACAAAAGATGGCCTGAAGTACAAGGTGGAGAAAATCTTGGACAGTCACCTATTCTGCTACAAACTACACTACAAGGTAAAATAGAAGGGCTAGGTATTGAAAACATCTCCTGGAAGCCCGCCAATGGCATCCACACACTCTCTCTCATCCAGGAGTTCCACTATACACACCTAAATGCACCATGAGCCATTTGAGGCCTCTACTCCATCTCCCTGACTAACCTGGCTCTCTAAGACCTGTTCTACCCTGCACATTGAGGCACTGCACTCTAAGGTGGGTGATGTCAGAGAACTCCCCTCTCCATTCCTTTTTCTCAAGTTCATTCACTATTACTACCTTTATTTACTTACTTCATGATGCCAGCCTGTCAAATGGCTGCTTATTTCAGCATCTGACAGGTCAACCCAGCACAGCCACACTTGTCACAGTCAGGTGACTGGCTGTGCTATTATCTTTGGGCTCCTGGTTCAAGGAATCCTTAGACTTGTTCTCTTTGGATTTTCCTCTGCCAACTGATTAGCTACATTCTGTTGTATTGTAATGTGTTCTAATATACTTTGGATTTTCCTCTGCCAGTTGTGTGATTAGCTGCAACTTCTGGAGGTCACCCTTACATAAGTGAGAAAGAAATGGTGCATATGTACTTATATTAAATGTTGACCATGTTTTACTGTCTGCTTACTAGTTTTTCTATGAAATCATAAATTATAAATCATTTGATCATCAACTAACAAAGATATTATCTCTCACACTCCTAAAGAGAACAATGTAAATAATGGCCCAGAAGTGAGTAACATGAATTGCTGTAACAGACATAAGTATATTTTAGAGGAGGAACTATGCAGTGTGTCATCATTTCTGTCATGTCTTTCCACTTATGATACAGCAGTTGTAAGTCAGAACCAATCTATTGAGTCTGACTTGTAATGGTGCAAATAAAAGACAAATTGTCCTTGTTATGATTAGTGCTGATCATGAGTAAGTAAAGTTATAATAACTGTAATAAAATAATTGTGGAGAAGCAGCTCTTGTCAGGAGACCCCTTATTTCCATTCCTTTCTTTTATTTTTATTCACCTGGTCCCTTACAGTCCAGCAGCTGATTATGTCAGCCTTGATTCTAATGGCTGCTTTGTCAGCACACACCCCAGCAGCTAATTATATTAGCCTTGGTTCCAACAGCTGCTTTGTTAGTGTGTGCTCCAATAGTCAATTACTTAATTGGGTCAGGTGACTCCCTGCATTATTTTCAGACTCCTGGCTCTAGGAAACCTTAGATTTGTTCTCTTTGGATTTTCCTCTGCCAAGTGATTGATTAGTTACTCTTACTATTGTACCTACTTCTAATATACTTTGGATTCCCTTCTGCCAGTTGTGTGATCAGCTGCAACTCCTGAAGGTCACTCTTACAGTTCTAGAGGCTGTTATAATACGTAGCATTACAATGAGCCTAAATGTATATTTAAACTTTTAAGCAAGGTTTGTTATTAAGTGAAGCTTTTAGTTTTGACTAGCTGTAAGGTTTCTTTGGTGGAATGCACACTACTAGTAACAGCTGTGGTATTGGTATTGGCATTGGTAGCTGTAAGAGTGACTTTTAGAGGTTGTGAGTAATCATATAACTGGCAGAAGTTTATTAGGCATGGTATCATATGAACAGAATATTAACTAATCTAGCAGAGAAAAATCCAAAAAGAACAAGTCTAAGGATTTTCTTTGCTATGGCAATGCCTGATTGTAAAATTGGAAGTATAGCTTAGCATCTCACAATTATAGCCTGGCATTTGCACTTAGATACACTGAGCACTCAGTTAACTCTTACCATCTCAGTTAAGCTAACATCTAGCATCCACCTCTTTTCTTTACTAAGTTCTGAGTTTACTAACCTTCTTAGTGTCTTGCTTGTAGTATTTATAAATCTCTGAGTTTTCACTGTTTTGGATTAGAGTTGGTAGTTTCTGTTCTATACAATAGTTTCCATGCATTGAGAGCCTTGAAAGCATTACTGTTGGCATATAAAGTTCTTAGAGTTGTTCTCTTTGGATCTCTCTTTGCTAAGTGTGTAGACATGTGTGTGAACCTTAGATAGTATTTAATACACTTTGGATCTTCCTCTGCCAGCTGTGTGACTGAGCTGTCACCTCCAAAGGTCACTCTTACAGGCTGAATTTAGATAGTGCCATTTTAAATGCCTAGTCTTAGTACTTATATCCCAACTTTTTGACATTTGTATCAGGTTCTGCTAATCCAGGAGTTTTTTCAAAGAAGCAATGCCCTTATAAGGTGGACTCAAGTGCCAAACAATGTGTACTTGGGCTGTTGAGTGCTCTGTGATGTTGTTCAGAGTGTGAGACAGTGAAACAAGCAAGTTCTGGGGTCAATAGCTTGCTTTGGGGCTAAGGAAGTTGGATTGAAACAAAGGTTGAATTGAGGACAGAGTTTCTTGATGAGACTGGGGTGGGTTTGAGAGCATATAGCACATGCCAGTCAATAGAGTGCATGTTGAACAAGTTTAGACTGAAGGCAAGCATGAAAGAGATAAAAAAAGACAAGCATGAACAGAGAACACATAAGTTTTACTGTAATATCAAAACTAAGGTACATCAGAGCTACTTAGGGTCTTTATATACTATAAATATGAGGTTCAAGTGTCTAAGGTGGTCCCAGAGACTGTATGGGCAGCAGCAGGATGGAGGGGCAGCTATATTTGAGGAGATCATATAGACAGCCCATGAGATTGATGAAAATCTGAATAGCTGGCCTTTGATGTGATTGATGCATGATGGCTAGGTAATAGCTGAGTGCTACTCAGATAATAGCAGCAGGGGCATGATGCTTGATTGCCAGGGCTTCTTGTAAAGTCAACAACCTCCAGAGGTTGTAGTTAATCACACAACTGGCAGAGGAAAATCCAAAGTGTATTAAAAGCTGCAAGTACAACAGGAAATATAACTAATCACTTGGCAAAAGGAAATCCAAAGAGAATAAGTTCAAGGAATCCCTCTGCCATGGCACAGCACATCAGTGTAGGAGCAGGAGTGTCAGGAGACTACCATTTCACGTTTATTTCTTGTCTATTTTTTTTACCCTTTCTCTACTCATTTCACATCCATCTCTTCACTTCTCAGCCTTGCTCTCAATCCTCTAGACTTCTGCCTACTTGGTTAGGAGATAGCACAGGCCATACTTCTTTGATTCACTCAGCCCAATGCCAGACTCCCTCAAATGTCAAATTGGTCTGAGTTTCAGAAGGAGTTTTTTAGCCATCAAGCAATCATTTACTCCCTTTTTTCAGACCCAGCTGCACATGTGACCCAAACAGGTGGTCTGAACATGTGACCATTACATGTGACTTACATATTATGTGACTTACTTTTTATTTTCTTAAGTGTTTGGCAGAGTAAATTCTTAGACTTGTTCTCTTTGGATTTTCCTCTGCCAGGTATGCAGCTATTATTAGTTACTTATACATACACTAATACACTCTTTGGATTTCTCTCTGCCAGCTGTGTGACTTAGCTATAGCCTCTAGATGGGGCTCTAGCCACTGCATGACACCAGCCACCTTCACTGGGTCCATCTCCACTATTCCATAAAAGATGATCAGTCTGAGGTACTTGATCTAGGTTTGTTCAAACTCACACTTTTTGGATTTGAGATAGAGTTGGTAATGATAGAGGCAGTCCAAGATGACTCAGGTGATGCAATGATGCTCTTCTAAAGTTTTAGTCTATACAAGAATATTATTGAGGTATATACACACCACACTATTAGCAATAAGATTCTAGAATATGCTATTCATCATGGTCTAAAAGGTCACTGGGCTGTTGGTGAGGCTGAAAAACATTACTAACAGCTTGAATAGCCTGCAGTTGGTTCAAAACACCACCTTCTACTCACATCCTTCTTGGATGCACACATTGTTGTAGCCCCACCAGACATCCAATTTAGTGAAATAATGTGTATCCTAGAAGTTGTTGATGAGCTTGGAGATGAGTGGAAGTGGGTAGCAGTTTTTGATGGTCATTGCATGCATTGAGGATGTAGTAATCCTAGACTAACTAGAAGGAGCTATCTTTCTTGATGAAAAATACGGGAACAGCTATTGGAGACTTTGAGAGGCAAATATGTCCAGACTCAAGGTTCTTCCAGAAGAATGCATCTAATTTGTCCTGCTCCTTGGATGCAAGTGGGTAGACCTTACAGCTAGCAGGGGCCACATTGGGCAGAAGCCTACTAGCAGGCCAGCTGCTGAAAGGTGGTCTGACTGGCTCAGATCTCCTCAATAGGTGGTGACTTTTAAAAGAAGGTGGCATAGATGCAGTCTCCTACTTTGTTGGCTTTATGTAGTTGCTCTGGGTCCTGAGTGAGTTAGAACTCTTCCTTGCATTTCTCTTCCTGTCCAGAGTCTGCTTTATGATATTTGTTATCCTCATAGAAGGCCTCTTTTTAAGAGAACACTATCAGCAGAGAGTCCAGCAGATCAAGATCAGCCAAGAGAAGGTGTCCTGCTCAATATGCCCAAATAGCTGCATATTCCCAAATAATGGTGCACTGCTCTTTTCTCTACTCTTCTGTGCAGGTCACACAGCACCAGAGGCACCAGCCTATGCTCACCTCTCCCTTGGCCCAGTCAATCTCCAGGTTGTGCTTTCAAAGCCAGGTGAAGCCAAGGATCATGTCCTGCTTCTCTAAGTTAGTGACAGTGAAGGTAGTGCACTCTAAATAGGATTTGTATTAGAGAACCAGGTCCATGACAGAGCAGATTGACTCTGCTTTGCTTCAGGTGCTGTTGACATTGTATACTGGGATTGGAGAGATGAAAGGTTGGGTGGTGAACTGGTGGCACTCCACATATCCAGTGTCCATAAAGAGTCCAGTCATCCCAGAGTCAAGGAGGGCAATCACAGTCTGGACCTATTATGTGTCTATCCTCTACCTCCATGTTCAGTCAAAGCAAGTTGGGCAAAGGAGTGGGTGCTACAACATAGCAGCATGGAAGATGGTGCTCCCAAGATGCAGGATTGTTTCAGGGTGGAGTCAGAGCATGCAGGGGTGGGAGTCAGGGTGTCTGAATGTATATTGGAAGGTGTGCTTACAGTTGCATATGCAGGGGTATTAGCAAGTATGGTATTGATAATGTCTACTAATAGACAAGCAAATTGGTTTGCACTGAGCAATGGGAGCATGGCATACTGTTCACCTGTTGCCTCTTTAAAAACCTTTCTCCATCTTCTCATGAAGATTCATGCTCTCCTGCATATCCTTGGCTGAGGCTTCTGTGGTTGGGGTGTCTGGCAAGGGAATTCTAGCTGCATTTCAGGCTGCCAGAAGCTGCAGGAGTAGCTCCTTCTACTCTATTAGGGCAAAATATCAAACTTTTAAGCCCAGGAGACATTAGCATGCAAAGTAGCCCAGAGTGCCACAGCACCTGCATAGGAGCAGGAGTTGGGCATGCTAGTGGAAGACATCCACATCTATCAGGGCCCCCAGTGGTAGTGCTAGAGCTATAAGCTAGGCTACCAGGGCAACTGAGTTATGCAGAAGCAGGGGGATGGAGTGAGAAGCCATGCTACAGCATGAGGACAGCAGCCTAGTATGCTTGAATTTCATGAGCTGCTACTGGTCTTAGGCAACTTAGTACCACATGTTGACTTGATTGTTTGTGGGGCACTCCTCTGTGAGGTTGTCCATGTGCTCTATGAAGGCTGAGTAGAGTTTCTCTTGGAAAGTGAGGCAGAGCTGGAGGTCATCCAGATAGGTAGCCTACTCCATGAGAGCTCAAAATGAGTTGATGTACTTGTCCAGAGAGTGCTTTTCTTGCTCATACTGGTCCTTGTCATGAAAAACCAGTGCAGCCATCTTGGCAGAGTTCTGAAAGAAGAACTCATCCTGGAATTCCAGTTCAAACTCAGCCCAGTCCATAAACTCTTTAATGCCACTGGGGCATCAGAACATCCTCATTGCATAGGTAGCTGCCCATCCAGCCTTCATGTAGGACAGGACCCATGCAATCCTCAGCTCATTAGAAAGGAAGTCACCACAGAACTGGATGTAGATAGTGCAGGACTGAATGAAGCACTTTCTGGATGCATGGTCACTCTAGTATGCATCCAGAAGTGCTGGCAGGGAATATTGGCATGTCTCTGCATTGGATGATTGGGTTGAGTGGCAAGAGGTTGAGGTGCTGACAATGGAGAAGGCAAGAGCATGGCTGTTGCTGTGGAGAGGTGCTCAAGGAGCACCTGGAAAGAATCAGAGATAGTATAGATAATTTGACTGAGGGTGGAAAGTTCAGTGGTGTGGTGAAGGAGGGAGGTCTGAGTAAGTTGCACCTGTGCTTCTAGTTGGAGCAAACAACTCCAGGTATTGCCTTGAAGGGCCAGAGCCTCTGAGTGAAGATCTGGAGTGGTGAGCTAAGATATGAGGAGTGCAAAGGCCTAAGTCTGGTGAGGAGGTGACTGATAAGAGCTAGGAATATGTCCTGATGAACTATGGGGGGCTTCCAGACTAGAATTAAGAGACTTGTTCTGCTGCAAGGGCAACTTTCAGATGTTGTGGCTAATCACATGGCAGAGGAAAATTCAAAGTATATCAGAAGCTGTAGATATAACAGGAAACATAACTAATCATCTGACAGAGAGAAATTCAAAGAGAATAAGTCCAAAGAATTCTTTTGCCACAGCATAGCACATTGTACAAGCTACTGCATTGTACAGTGGGGCATCTGGAGATTTCTGAATCAGGCCAAGGCATCCTGGGACATCCAGAAAAGGAATGAGCATCCAGAAAAGAAAGTTTCCTGACAGTTGTGGATACAACCTACTTGTTAGGGACTACTGATCTGGGGGCTCTCATTAAAGCAAGCAATTCACTGATGAGACTCCATTTTAACACAATGGCACAAAGCAGAATCTGGCATTTTAGAACTTTCTAACACTTGCTAACACACCATTTCCTTACTGACTTACTGCACTCTTTGCCAACTTACCACACCATTTTCTTGCCAACTTACTGCACTCCTTGCTGCTTTTTGCTGCATTTGAGCATATTGGACATGCACAAAAATAGGTAGAGTGGCAGAAGGTCAAGTGACAGATAGCTTGAACCTATTACTTCATTCTTTTAATTACTGACACACTTAGCACAACTCTGCCACCACCATTTATACTTTCTTGAACTTTAATTACATATTAGCAGTCAGACTGTCTTGACAACATTTTATTACTTTCAGGATGGTCTTCTACCATTTTTCTATAAAAAGCTATTACTTACACAACAAATTACCAGAGATTATTCCTTCTTAGCTTTCTCAGTACACTGCCTCACTAGTGCTCTTAGTGACAGAGTTGCTAATTTTATCTTTCTCTCTCTTACAATGTTATCAATACCAAGTATGGGTGCACTCTAGCCAAGTCCAACTGTGGGACTTGTTATATAACCAAGCAAACTTATACTAGGCATTTACAGCCTGGTGCTTAGCTGTGTTACCCCCTTTTCTTACATCTCCACCACTTTCATTATAGTTACATGCTTCTGGGATCCTGCTAGAACTATCCCTCCTTACTAGTGCACCAACACACAAGCACTAAGTTCTTTCACTGCTGACTGCACTTAGCTAATTTTTGGGCATCATCACTGCTAATCAGAGGAGCTTTGAAGGCAACAGAGGATTTTGAAGAACTTCAGAGTAGTAGTCTGAGTACTCTGAAGGGTATTTAGCAGAGTCTGGTGCTAGTCTTGGAATGAATACTGAAGCCAGAAAATAGGCCTTAGGGTAGCAGAGGAGATTTGGACCAAGAGAGAGAGCAGAAGAGGATATATTGAAGAGAAAAGTAGAAAGGAAACAGGAGTAGACAAAAAGAGATAGTCCAGAAGATTGTTAATACTAAGACTAGTGAGTAACTATGGGATTCCAGATTTATATACTCAGAGAGCTTCAGAGGTTTGACCTGGCATCAAGCTAGGTAGGGCAGGGAGCATATTAGGGGTGAGAGTTATGGGCTGTGCAGAATTGATGGGACTTAGCTTGCTGGGCAAGGAAGTTGATGTACCACTGGTGAAAGAAGTCCAGTGTAATGCAAAGGAGTTGGAGGATCTTGTTGCATTGCTGGATGTAGGCCTCAGTCTATTGTTGTCATCTCAGAAATGAGAGAGATGTCCTGGCAGGTGAGGTAGCTGCAGGGTAGTACCAGAATTGAGGGTCAAATTTGCAAGGCAATGGTGCTGGGAATTGGTAGCCATAGTAGGAGGTTGGAGTGAAGGGTTCCATGCTGGAGAGTACTGGGCAGAGTCCATTGAAATAGGGCAGTGTCTCCAGGAGGCTGCCTGGTAAGGATCAGAAGTGGGACCCATTTATTGCCTGTGTCAACATGAGGTTGGACATGAGGTTGGAAGGTGGGCCTGACTGATCAATGGTCCCTGGTCATTCTTGGCAAGGTCCAAGGCCCAATGTCAATAGTAAGGGTAATGTTCATACAGGGGTTGTGAGTAGTTGGGTTGGAGTGCCTGTGTAGCATAGTAGTCAGGTACCGGGTGTCTGTACAGTGATATGGAGTGAGTCTTGCTTGCAACCAAACTGAGAAAACATACAATATATGGTCATCTATATAAATACATGCATAAAACTGCTGAAAAATGTAAGCAAGCATGTATTAATAAAAGCTAAAAACTGTAAGCAAGACACACCTCAGTACCATACAATAAAAGCCACATTAAAAGATGCCCAAAGCATGCCAGCAAAATTGTGAGAAGCAGGGCATAAAGAAAAGCATCTAATTGGGGCTAGCCGATGATGCAGTGATAAAGACCTGTGATCTGTGATCACAGATCAAAGTCTGGGATCATTGATTGCAGATCAAAGTCCAGGATTATTGATTGCAGATTAAGGACTGCAATTATTATTGACTTCTGTGGTTTTTGATCCATATATCATTTTGAACCAAATTTTGAGCCTGACAATAAGTCTACTCCAAGTTAAATCAATAAACTCATATTTGCACTATTTTAAAGTGTGTATTTAGTGTGACTAAAGCTCTGAGAACTAGTGAACTTAAGTTTGCAATACTAAAACATTGACCAAATTCTATTGAGTCAAGAGTTTACCTTACATTTCACATCATCTGGAGCGCACTGTGAGGGGCTTTTTGTTGCACAATTTAAACACTTTAAAACAGGGTTTCTGAAAGGAATCCCACCAAAAGAGACTTACCATTAGTTTCACACCACCTGGGTCTTGGCCCAACTCACCTAAGGTTACACAACCAAGGGTAAAAACCATTATTACTCCTAGAAGAAGGGAAACTCATGCTACCTCCAAGGGCACTACTTCAATTCTTCCAGACCCAGATGTTGTGCTTTGCAAATGAAAACTTCAGACTGAGAAGTACACATCTACACCACCAAAACCTAAGTCTTCAATTGTTGAATCAACTAAGTTGACCAATACAATGGAGCAACCTTATTGCTATAAAATGCCACTTGCAGACAGTAGAGATGCACCTAAATTCAAACACAGTGAACCTTCTGAGGTTTGCCGGTTTATACAAAGGATGGAATCTCTATTTGATCCTTGAATATGTTTATGCCCAAACTGAGCAAGAGTGGTTAGGATTTGACTCCTATGGAGATGAAAGTTCCTGGAAGGACTTTATCAAAGTCAAGGACTCATATCCAGAGGCAGTAGACAATACAGGCAGTGTGGCTAGCCTGGAACAAATCTGCAAGGAACATGCTCAGTTAAGCAGAAGTGATACTGGGGAAATACATTCTCTCCTCAGAAAGTTTAGAGCAGAGGCAAAAAAGCTAGTGAATGTAATGGGCAATGGGTCTCTTGTGGGAAAACTCATGGGATGTTTCACTCCAGCCTTTGCAGACATAATAGAGGAGAGGCTGATTGCCAAGTATGGTCATTATAAGGAGCCAACCAGAAACAGACACAAGGACAACAAATATGACTTGTCTGAAGTAATGACTGTGGTGGCTACTCTGATTGATGGTACTTTTGGCAGAAGCTCCAG
>JAGGAT010000075.1:0-86655 GCA_017657195.1 Termitomyces sp. T70a | reverse complement strand
AACTTGAGGGCCGTTCTCTACGGCTACCCTTTGTGGGTGCTCTGGTATGCCAGTTGGTGTTCTGGGTTTCCAGAGGCGGCTAGCATGCCCGCAAGCACGTGCCTTCCGTAACCGTGATGGTGGTTCGGGTTCAAGTTGCCCCCTGCTATCATCATCCTGTTCAAAAATTTGAATCTCCGGTCTGTAGATAAGTGCATCGCCATCTCGCAAAAAGCAGTGGTATGCTTCTTCAAATATTAGTGATGAAAATTGTAGCAGGAATGCTGCTTACCACCTTCTGAATTAGCTTCTTTCGCGTAAATATTTGCTAGAAATGTTGGTCGAGAAGATCAAATGATGTATGTTTCGAGTACATACTCCCCGTCTGAGACCTCAAGAAGATCTAAATTCCTAATGTTCACGAAGATCTTTCAGTGTACCCCTCCATGTCTGTAGTACTGTCTGCTTTGGAATTGCTTTTGACCCGTATCTTAAGTCAGACATTCCTTGGTCTAGGGCTAGTCTAGCGTTAATTGACCGGTTCCATCTGTTTATTACCTCGACCTCGGTAAAGGGGTCGTTATTGTTCTGTATTACTCTCTCACACCTAAGTTTCCATATTAGGTGGGCCGACTCAATCAATAGGATTCTGTAGAGTCTGGCGTTGCCAGGGAGGGATCTTCCTTCCGCGTCAGTGAATTCTGCGAGCGGGGCTCCTAGGATCGTTCCCAGTACTGGCCTGTGCCATGTGTCTTTGCTCTTCTTCTTCCAGAGGGCCTCCGCAGCCTCCCATATCGCCTGCTGGCCCGGAGAATCACATTTTGTTAGGATATGGTCCATAGTTTCCAGGATCTGACAGTGAGTGCAGGTTGCTCTTTCCTGGAGTTCTTGTTTAAAAGAGGATCTCTGCCAGTGGTTGCCTACCATGTACGCGTCGTGGGTGGTCATCCATAGGAAGTAGCGGGCTTCTCTAGAGAAATCCTTGCTTCTCATCTTCTTCCAGATCATGGCGGAGGTGGGGCGCTTCCCAAATATTTCTTCTGCGCAGTCCTTCGTGTGTTCTAAGTTACTTTCCGTTCTCGGACGTACCGGTTTACGGAGTTTCATTTTCTTTGCACGGATCGCCTTATAGGCTAGGGATTGTGTTATTTTAGCTAGTTTTGCCCCTGTTACTCTCAGTGTGGGGTTTGTGGTTAGGTCTAATTGAACTGGTTCCTTTCTGGCAGCCTCGTTTGCTAGCCTGTCAGCTCCCTCGTTTCTGCGGAGGCCGCTGTGGCCTTTGACCCATTTCAACTTAGTCTTGGTGCGTCTCCTCCTCATGCGTTCTATTGTCAGTTGGACTAGCTCCAAGTTTGCAGTTCTTATGAAACCAGTGTCTTCGTTTTTTTGGAGGTCCTTTGTGACAAGGTTGATGACATATTTCGAGTCCAGTTCTATGCTAAGGTTGCTGTCTGGTCGTCCTCGTTCGGCTGCTTCTTTTAGAGCCAGGAGTTCACCTGTTTGGTTAGATTGTAGTATTTCAGGAGGGACTTTAACGCCTGCATTGCGCTCGTCGTTTTCCATGTAGAAAATCTCTGCTCCTGCCATAGCACCTTCTTGGCCATTATTAAAGCAAGCACCGTCTGTAGCTAGGAGAGAGTCTGTCTCGGTGATGATTGGGGGATCAAGCTCCGGCAAGGCATTTGTTACTTCGCCCTCCGTGAAGATTCTGAATACTTCTGCCATGGTTCCGGATGTGGTCAGTTTGTTATGGAAAGGCATCCACTCCGAGTCAGTACCTTCCGCCAGTGGGTCGTTGTCATCTCTTTCGTCGAGGGCGTGTACTGGGTGGGCTACACGTGGGTCCCATTTGGCTGGCAGGGTGTCTAGTAGTTCTTTTGCCCTCAATATGCAGCTGTGAGGTGAGAGGCAGCCCACGCTCCCCTCCAACCTGTTACAGCTGGTACACTCACATTCATCTGAGGGTCGGTGACCTTCTGCTAGTGGGGTTGTGGCCAGGGACTCAGCGTCTCCGACAGTCCTCACCCTGTGTTTCTTTTTAAGGCACTCACTCGGACCATGGTTGAGGTACCGTATTCTTCTATCTGTGTCACTGTGGAACCAGATGGGTCGTTCTCTAACTATCCTCTTGTCGAACAGGAGGCCTTCAGGGCGAACCCCATACTCCTTGGCTGTCCGTTTAAGTGCTAGGAGGTCATCACTTGTGCCCGCTTTCTTCCTGGATGACGACTTCCAGGATTGTAGAAAGATATTGTTGCGGACCCATGGGTCAACATGGAGTTCTGCTTTCGGGACCTGCAGTGCATAAAGCGCGTCTGCCACTAGGGCCCAAAGGGGGCGGTCGGGGCCAAGGTTCAGGTATGATTTCAACCACATCACTGCAATTGCCTCATTTCTTGCGTGCATGTCCAGGAGGCTTCTACCGCCTACTTCAATTGGTGCATGCAGTACATGTTCCCCCACCAGGGCCTGTTTCTCGTTCCACACAAAGTTTCTTATTTTCTTTGTTAGGGCGCGTTCCACTGACTTGGGCATCCCTTGAACTTGTGTGTAGATAAGTGCATCGCCATCTCGCAAAAAGCAGTGGTATGCTTCTTCAAATATTAGTGATGAAAATTGTAGCAGGAATGCTGCTTACCACCTTCTGAATTAGCTTCTTTCGCGTAAATATTTGCTAGAAATGTTGGTCGAGAAGATCAAATGATGTATGTTTCGAGTACATACTCCCCGTCTGAGACCTCAAGAAGATCTAAATTCCTAATGTTCACGAAGATTATTAGATCCGATATTAAATACAAGGGAAAAAATCGTCACTCATGGATATCCTCGTCAGTCGCGCAAACGCGAGCTCTACTTGAACGCATCTACACACCGCCATCCGCTTGTGTTTTTCGAGCTCAATATTGCTTTCTTATACAGATAGATATAGACATACGTCCTGGTCATCAAGACGTGGATGATTCTATGTGTGTAGGCCTCAGATGTCACCCCTCGGTCATTATCAACCATCATGACACTCAATTTTGGTCTCCAGATAATACAAGGCGATATACAAATTGCTCAAATGAATAATCCAGATCAATAACCAACCTAGCCTTTTAAATGCACCTCCAGCCCATGCTTGATCGCTGTTACGCTCGTCAATAAGAGACTTATTAACAACAAATCCAAGCCACTGACCATCACATGTGTCCTTTGCATCTCCGAAAAGCATCCGTGTGCCGGGCATATAGAACATTGGGTTAGGGACATCAGCTGGCAAAGGGGAAAAAAACGAAGATCAGAACGACTACATCTGTAGCTTAGGTGGAAGACGAACCGTAACCACTAGCTAGACCTCGCTTCATGACAATGACCTGCTTGCTCTTCCAAGCATGGAGGACAGGCATGCCCTAAGATTGATTATGGTACAGATCGGATGATCGGATGGATAAACAAGGACTTACGGCAATAGCAGAACCAGGCTCCAAAGCGATGGGATTGACAGTATCATTAGCACCAATAACAAGTGTCACGTCAGTGTCCTTGAAATCGTCGTTGATCTCGTCCATCTCCAGGACAACTGGAGGACTTTTAACCATCGGAAACTGTTTGAGAGACAGGAGCTCACTATCATAGGGCACTGAGGCTTCCGCCAGAAGCACATTACATTGACCCGGCATGCGACCTGCAACTGGATGTATCGCAAACTAGAGAACGAAGCCTTCAAGGACAGTCCAGGGATATTTTAGCGAGTGGATCCATACTCGAACATTGACCCCCTTCGCTCGGAGCATAGCTGCGATCTCAGAAATGGCATACTGAGCTTTGGCGACAGCCATGCCATATCCGACCACCTGTAACCTTTAGTCCAAGGAAGAATGACCTGAGTAATACGACTCACCAGAATAACACTGTCCGCATTCGCAAGTGCTTCGACTGTTTCGTCTACTGTTGTTTGTGTGATAGAACCTTTAATTTCATGCGTTTCTGTTGACGTGGTTGTAGGTGTGATTCCTCCAAAAAGAACATTGGTTAGCGAGCGATTCATCGCAACACACTATAAGCGGTATCAAATGAGCTGTTGCGCTATCCAAACCCTAATTTTCGGACAATACCATGATGTAAGAAAGAATTGAGCCGCTAACACCAATCAAAGAACCAATCGTGGTTAAGAGAGGATTATCCAACATGAAACCTAGGAAACCGTCAAATACATTAAAAGCTTGAAGAAAAATCTCACCCTCAGCTACGAGAGCAAAACCTCTGATAAAAGGGTTATGAGTACAGCAAATACATGATATTTGATAGACGAGACTAACGAATATGCATTGAGGACCGTTATTACAACAGCTTTGATGAGGGTTTGTGAGTAAACGACGATGAACAGTTGCAGCTTCCTTACGCATATCAGCCCCTCCGATGGCCGCAGTAGTGGTGTATCCTTTGATGAAACTTAGAGCAGCACTCATTCCCAAGAAAGATGCTGCAATGGCTGGAGTAGTGGGAGCCATAGACAAGAAGCCTGCCAACGTCAGCGCATTAGCTCCCAGGAGGGAACTGTTAATTATATGCTTTCCGGGCAAAGCCAATGGTTTGGCTGATATCTTTGCAGCTAGTTTTAAATATGCAACGATGGATCCAGTAAATGTGATGCCACCTTGAAAGAAGGGAATCTTTGATAAAAAAAATTGGGAACAAGAAAGGGCAAACCGTACCAATAACCACGCCCAGGTAAGCAGTAATTGCATGCAGACTACTCAGATGAGCGGTATCTGCCAGAACACTCCCGATGCTGGTTAAGACCGCCGACAGACCGACAATCGAATGCAACATGGCGACGGTCTGCGGCAATTCAGTCGCCGTTACGCGCCGACCTATCATAGCACCAATAGCGCCACCAATACCTGCCACACCAGCAAACTGTGCCACCACAGCCGGCGGGAAACCAACAGCAGCTAACGACGCAAGTATGCCTGAGGTAACACCCAGAATACCTAGAGCATTACCTTGCCGAGCGGTTGTCTGAGAAGCGAGACCAGAAAGAGAGCCTGCGCAAGAAGATCGGCAAATCAATCGATGACAGAAAGTGAAAGTATGTACCAATGCACAGTATACTACTTGCCAGATATCCGGCTTGAACAAGGCCATCCATTCCAGTGCTCGCTGCAGCCAAAAAGCCACCCGTAAAAACAATGCCTGGAATTCCGTAAAGCCAAGTATATTCCGGTGGATCAGTGGCTCCTACGGAAATTGTTTGGGAGTTAGAGCATGACCATTAGGTAAAGTTACTCACGTTTGAACATATCCAACATACGCTTCGTGATTATAAAACCTCCAGCGACGTTGATACTAGCTAGAAGAACTGCTAGTGCACCTAGCGTTTGAGGCATCGTACCAGGCAGATAACTACCACCCATGATGAAGAGTCCACCGATGCCCACCATGCCGGAGATTGCATTCGTCACAGACATGAGTGGCGAATGAAGAGCTGGGGTAACACCCCAAACAACCCTGAGTCGCTGAGTTTCGGAAATAACACTTTTGAGATAAAAAAAACTGACCTGTATCCAATCAAACCAGCGAGACCAAATGTAAAGAAACTGTCCATGAAAGCTGTCCCTGTTGCTTTTCCCAATGCCACTACTCCTCCCATTCCTGCGGTGACTACAGCAACATCTCGAGAGGCTTTCTTCCATGGGGTGATTGCGACAACGGCCGCCTCGGCTTTTACAGGCGTAGGAGGCGGAGCGGCAGGGGCAGGCATTACACGAGGCATAGGGGAGAGTATTTCACCTTCATGAACAACGACAGAGCCACGAGTCACTTCATCTTCAAGGTTGATCCTGAAAGACCCATTGTCCCCGATTGAAAGGAGAAACTTGGTAATGTTATTTGAATAGAGAGTGGACGATTGAGTTGGAAGCCTTGAAGGTAAATCAGTGTATCCTGCAACAAAGTAAGTGCATGGGTATTGGACAACGAAAGTCATTTTCACCGATCACAGTTACCCCTCGGTGGATGTGAAGCTCTCCCGGACGAGTTGCCTCACAGTTGCCACCGGCTTCTGCAGCAAGATCAACAATTACAGAACCATGCTTCATTGCAGAAACCATTTCGTTCGTAATCAGCTTCGGAGCTGGCTTTCCAGGTATCAATGCCTAGAAATTCAAAGTTAGCGTCCCTGGAGTAGTAACAAGTGTCATGAAAAAACTAACCGTAGTAATCACAATATCAACGTCCTTGCACTGTTCCAAAAAGAGTGCCATTTCGGCCGCAATGAACTCCTTGGACATGACCTTTGCGTAACCTCCACCTGCACCTCCTTCTTCTTGAATTGCTACTTCGAGGAATTCTGCACCAAGCGACAGTATTTGCTCGCGAGCAGCGGACCGAGTATCAAATGCACGAACAATTGCGCCTAATCTCTTTGCCTAAGAACCTTGTCAAAGAGATTGTCAATATATAACAGATCAATCTACGCACCGTGGCAATGGCACTCAAACCTGCGACACCAGCTCCAATCACGAGAACTTTTCCTGGAGGAATCTGTTTTATCCTGTCAAGCAATCAAGTATTAGAGAAATAACAACTTCACTTTTCTGAGATGGTATCAGCAAGGATACAGGGAGTTTGGTACTAGAGACGTACCCAGCGGCTGTAGCCTGGCCAGTCAGAAACCTTCCAAAATGATTAGATGCCTCTAGAACTGCTTTATATCCAGCGATATTAGCCATTGAACTGTAAAGATCAATGTTCAACACTGTTACGGGAGAGATCTTAGTCCTGATGATACCTTAACGCGTCGAAAACCTGAGCCCGGGAAATACGGGGTATCATATCCATCTATTGAGATGTCCGAACAGTTAGCATCAAGGACAAGAATTTGTTCGACACACAGCAAAAACATTGGTCTTGCGCGAGGCAAGAGATTCTATAATCATTTTGTTTTGTGCAGGGTACATAAGGGAGATGATGGTACTGTTCTCCTTGACGTGGCTTGATTCTTGCTCGAATAGAGGTGGTCTAACTTTCAACATGATATCTGAGGACGCAAAAACCTCTTCTCTGGAGACAACAGTCGCCCCAACTTTGGCATACTGTTCATCAAGGAACTGCGCTTCTGCACCGGCATGACGTTCGATTAAAACTCGTGAAAATCCCTTTTTAAGGAGAAGAGCCACATTTTGTGGGGTGAGAGCTACACGTTTCTCTCCAGGAAAGACTTCTTTAGGAACGCCGACAGTCAAAGACTGGTAAGGGACGCCCGCGAGGTCTGTACTCGAAGAAGTGCCCTGGTATACTTTTTTGGATGAATGGAGAGAGCGACAGCCTTTCATCAGATAAGCACGACAATTCGATAGCATTAGCAACCAGTATACGCCTCATCGGTTACCGAATGACTGACCATGCGGTACAAGTAGCTGTGGGCGGAGGATGCTACGAAGCTGAGTGGTTACCAGCCTATATGAGAGCATCTTGCACTCCTAGGATGGATAGAATGGATGAGGGGAAGGCAGCATATAACCGTCGGACTGGTTTCTGCCAGCACAAACTGCTGGAGGACACCTCGTTTTCTTCTCGGACTTACGACCGGCCCGACCACGTGGTAATACATTTTTTCCGTGCTACTTCAGTAAGTAGCTGCGTCGATTTCAAGAAGTGTACATGTCCATTACATACTTGCCCATATGGAGTGTGAGAAGGACCAATGCATTCAACCCTCGGGAACAAAGATTGGAACCCAATGGTATGGATAATTAATTGACAACATCGTACAGACCATTTATGATCTGCTATCTGAAAGTCTGCTCTTGGGGAGAATGAATAGCAAGCACAACTTCCGGTACTATTATATCCCCTTTCCTGTACCTGCATGCAATTATACGTAATTACTAGTATCAGCTAGAAAAGCATATATCGTTGGAAAAAATAGCAGCATGCATATTATTGACTACCTTTGGAAGCCTTAATTCTATTAGATAAACATATCAGTTTTCGTGAGAATGACTTTTGAACCACCGTAGTTTTATTTTTCGGCGAGATCATAACGGCCAAGTTTCTTTTGAAACATTTAAGTCCTGGTCAGTCACGATGTATGTTGTTCGCTCGTTCCGGCCAACTCGACGGCCCGCCAAGCCAAAGATTTCCTTGGGTCATCTGCAGCTTTTATTTATCATGACACAGTGCGCCACCAAGCGTTGTACTTAAGCCTGGAGCAGTAATGCGAGCAAAAAATTTCAGAACCTAAAAACTGCATTGGCCAACTTCTATCGAGCAGTACAACGAACTTTTACGTGGAATCCGCTATGGGTTTGGAAGAATCACTTAGGACTAGTTTCTGTCGATCCTGATGTATTCTGTCAGATTACAGATGTGATAGGACTGGTTTTCTCGGCCTATGAGGTCTACATAGTATCCTGGACATAATCCTCATGTGCCCTATCAAGTCGGAACAACAGTGAAGATTCGGGACTTCTGCGAATCGGAACAGGTTTTTCTGTCGTCAGAAATTACGACATATATGCTGTATTCGTGCCTCTTCTTTGACACGCAGACCAAAAGACCCTAGTTCAGCCTTGTACTACGGCGACTTCAATATAAATGTTATGTTTTCAGAGCTGTGGAACATATGGAGAACAGCAATGGATGTGAGGCGGATTTCATTACCCATCGAAAATGCAAAAAATGATACTCATGGATCAATAGGACTGGAAGAGAGGTATATATCCCGAATCTCACCCAGCTCGTGACCAATGTCCTCCAGAGATCCATGAACCAAGCTTAAACGGTCTTTCCGCTGAGTTCGCGTTCGACTTTGACCAGTTCCTGTGTGTGGAGATGCGTCCAAACGGCTTCGGCAGCGGTTTTTTCGATGGGTAGAAGAGGTCTGCGAGGGACGCCACCATGCCCATGTAACTTCTGCAGAATGAACTTTATGCCAGAAATTGATGTTTTCCCTATTGTATAGTCGGCATTCGCTACAATGCCCTGCAAACGCTGAGCCTCGGGGAGGTAAGATGAGTCCTTTCGAGCTGCCTCTGAAAGCTGATGAAGCTTCACGATCGCGTACTAGAGCAGAAGAATTAAGGCGGAGCTGACGATAATCATTACAGACTCACGGGCGCCAGGTTAGCAAGACCTGTGATAGCTCCGTGACCATTGACAAATACGGAGGGAACGATGAAGTCGGCAAACCCTCCAAGAACAAGAAAACTCAAGTTGGGGTCCTTGCGCGGGTAGTTTGTGGCCCATGTAGTGCTTGATACGGTTGCGGTAATTCTTGTGAGTTTCCCGACGTTGCCGCAACTGAGATATCATCAACGGGCCACGAAGGAGTTACGAAAGACTTTTTGATAACATACGTAAGTTTGACACCAACAATATTTGGACATTCGGTCGCAAGTTCAATAACCAGGTCAGAATCTAGGTCAATTCCACTACTGGCTCCTGGGTCTAAATGTATTTAAATAATGAGAGGAGAGTACGGCAAGACGAACAACCTACAATTATATATTATGATAGGAATTGGACACTCTTGAGAAACTTCTACAAAAAAGGTCTTGATTGCTACCCGGGTCAACGCTCCTGCGAAATAACCACTTGCGATGACAAGGGCATAATCAGCACCAGCAGCAGCGCTCTCGTTGCCTAATTCTATAGTCTCCCTCGTGCTTCCTGCTCCAATGCCAACAACGACAGGAATGTTTTTGAATCCTGCGTTGTCCAGTGCTTGTCGTCCCGCATTAATTAACTTTACACGCTCATTATGCGACAGATGGATAGCCTCTCCCATGGAACCAGCAATCACAGGAGCGACACCAGCAGCTGCGACACGGGTAACATGCCTTTGGAAAGTAGGAATATCTGTGTTTTACGTAAGGTAATCGGGTTGTTTAGAAGTGTTCGACAAAATAAGGAGTCTGCTTAGCGCTTACCTAGTTCTTCGGATGGCAGGAAAAAGGACGGAACTGGTGCATAAATGCCAGCCTTGAGGGGGCGATAGTTGGAGGTAGCGCTGTTTAGTCTGTTCACAGCCATGAAAGAAGTAGGGGATGTCAGTGGGGTTCACCATGCCGTTTTCCCCAACTCAGTATATAAATGGTGGAAATAGGGGCTGAGGCCTGAGGCGTTTGTCCGGTCCTCAGCGGCCCGAGCTCCGTGCATGCCTCATGCCGGACCGTCCCCGGACCTTTATCTGCCTTTCCTCATTCCCATCCACACTTTGCCAGTTGCTCACCTGGAAGTCACTCTTTACACGGTCAATTGAGTCGGAATTTTACATATCCCGGATGTGTAACTTCATTCGCGTCTCCAGCATTACGAAAAATTTCAAAGTGTTTATCTCTTCGGACGATGACCTCGGTGTCTTCCGCT
The DNA here is from genome assembly GCA_017657195.1 of Termitomyces sp. T70a. Lineage (NCBI taxonomy): Eukaryota > Fungi > Basidiomycota > Agaricomycetes > Agaricales > Lyophyllaceae > Termitomyces > Termitomyces sp. T70a. The sequence continues at coordinate 76,320 of JAGGAT010000075.1, read as the reverse complement.
AAGAACGTATCTTGAGGGAATCGACCAGGACTCGTGTCGCATCACGCGTTGAATTTGAGATATGGGAGAATTCGTGTGGTACCAAAGAATAAAAACCTTGTCTGATATATATAACACCATGTCAAGTGGACAAGTGGAGATTTTTGTTGTGTGTGGAGACTCAAAGCTTAAAACAAGGGTTGTAATGATGGGAATGGCTAAGCCTACATTGCAATCTTGAAATCACACACAGGAAAAGAAACATATCTGGAGGTTTAAGACGTTGAGCTGGACAAATGCTCCTTGAGTTATTCCGCAACGTTGAGATGTATGTGACAAAAAGTTGTCGTCATCAAGTGTCCAAGACATCGAGTCTTTTGATGACTTCTCTCTCCCATTCTGTCCATCCTTCTTCATCAACTTCGCCTGGTTCGGTAGAGGCCCGTTGAAAAATATCCCAAGGTACACAGCTAAACTCCCCTTCTTCCGTTGGCTCGAGAACAAAACGGCCTTGGCGAGAACGCGTCAGTGTAACGACATGGCCAGCAGACCCCAATGAATGTGCGAGGTCATGCACTATAGATCGAACATATGTGCCTCCAGAAACTTTCATCTTCAAGACAAATGCAGTCGGGATGTCATCCACCACAGCCGGATCGAGATCATCTTTTAGAGACACGTCGTTATTTGCCCCTTTGAGCGCAGTCACCATCGCCTTCTTCTCTTCATCAGAGAACAGCTTTTCGGGCCAACGATATGGATGATCGGTACCCAACCATTCAACGAGTTCAAGGGAGTGCACAGTCACTTTACGAGATTCAATTGGGCGTGGAAGCGGGATACCCTTCCGAGCGTACTCGTAGAGAGGTCGTCCATCCATTTTCAAAGCTGAGAAGCTGTTCCCTAAGATGGGTAAGGATAGATCTTAGCAATACGGACGTCACGAACATGGGAGGGGTCTGTTGGATCTCTCCAGAAAACTGAGCAAGCGCGGATTGCACTTTTTCACGTGTTACATGTTGCCATGGCGCAGTTCGAACGCGAGCGCCTTCGGTATCGTATGTATCGGTTTCACAACCAAGCAGGCAAGTTGTACGATATTCCTTGAAATAATAAGTTTGGTGATCTCCATTTTCCAAGTATGACTTACTTTGGTACAGTCTAAGAAGTCAGACAACTTTTTTGTGCCTTTTCCAACACCCACCACTGTCCAACAAATTTTCTTTAGAGACTAGGTAGGTCCAAGCTGAAGTCTTCCTCACCTAAAACTCCATCTGCCAGGGGATCAAGGGTTCCACCTTGCCCAATTTTGATACTTCCACGAGTATGTTTCCGTGTTGATTTCTGCCCTTTTGATTTTTCTAACTTATTTTCTTCAACGAAAAGACGCGATTGAGAAATGAGCATCTTGACATCATTAATGACAGACATGCTCGTGGGGCCAGATGGTTTGGCAAGTCCGAAGAGACCGGATACCGGGAGCGAAGAAAAAGAAATTTTAGGCATAAAAACGGAGATTCCAAGCTGGATGAGGATGTCTTGTCGAAGCTATGTGAGTACACGTGATCAGGTCAGAGGAGTGATTACTAATTTTAGTTCCAGCTGCAGAACCGGGATTTTGAAAACAAAAATGCTTTCTCCGTTATCGAACAAGTCTTCCTGTACATCTTCGGATCCATAGTATTTCATCGAAAAAAGAGAACCACTCCAGCGTACGGTCGCGTGGATTGTGTTTTTCAGAAAATTTGATACCGAATTACAAAAGGTGTCGTTGTACGCGAGATGTCACATACCAGGTGTTATAGTCACACTATGACTCCGGACGCGTCGAACGTGCTGTTGATTGATGCTGCGACGGGCACCGACGACCAACGATGGCAAAATCGTTGACCGCCTCCAGGAAAGTACCCGAATTAACAAACCCTTTAAGCCCCCAACATTGTTAGTCCCTGTCGAGCGTGTCCAGCCACAACGCAAACGAAAACGGGTTTCGTACAAGGGCCAACAGGGTGTCGACGATGACTCAGAAGATGACGATGAGGCTTGCAGAAAGAAGAAGAAGAAGAAAGATGGTCACGATGGGAACTACAACAACGAAGAAGACCTTCTTGCCGCTATCAAGACCTACCCTGTGTACAAACCGAAGCCATTCGAGCAGGTCGTTCGAAGGTTCTCAATGCCTGCGATGACGAACAAGGACGGGACTTCTATTCCTCTACTACCCACCAATATATCACTTGGGATCCGCCCAAAGGCGAAAATAATACCCAGGCCGTTGCATGACCCTATGGAGGACCATGCGATTGTTCTTTATGATCCAACGATTGACGATCGAGAAACAGACGAGGAGAGGAAGGAACGCGAGAAAGAGGAGGCAAAGGAGAAAGCAGCGCAAGAAGCGAGGGAAAAGACTGCAGGCATGTACAATCCACACAAGAGCCTGAGGGTTCTACTTGGCGAAGGGAAAGACCAGAAAGAAAAAACAGACAAAGTACCTGTCGTCATTGACCCGAAATTGTGCAAAGTTCTCCGACCCCACCAGGTCGAGGGTGTCAAGGTGAGTCGCACCTACAGACAATTGATATTCTTTGAACAATGTTCCCTAGTTCTTGTATAAATGCGCCTCGGGGATGCTCATGGAAAACCAATACGGTTGTATTATGGCCGATGAAATGGGCTTGGGGAAGACCCTTCAATGTATAGCATTGCTTTGGACACTACTCAAACAGTCGCCTCGCGCTGCGAAGCCCACTATAGAAAAGTGTATTATTGCTTGTCCTTCTAGTCTGGTAAAAAACTGGGCTAATGAATTTGGTACGTTGTTGATTTCACCTTCCGTATTCTGCTGACTAGAAGGACTCTCAGTCAAATGGCTAGGAAAGGACGCCTTGAACCCGTTAGCTATTGATGGAAAAGGTGGCAAGAGCGAACTATTGGAAAAGGTCGCTCGCTGGGTAGCTGCCTCAGGGAGAAATGTCACTCAACCAGGCAAGATATTTCCATAAGATACCCGCACCCTATCTGATTTTTGCGAAAGTGATGATTGTTTCGTATGAAACTCTACGGACGCTTGGAGTGTACCTTGCCAATTGCAGTGTTGGTTTACTTTTATGTGACGAGGGACATCGGCTCAAGAATTCAGGCGAGTCTTTTTGTTGCCAGAGTACCACTCGTGATGACGCCCACGGCAGAATCCTTGACATACCAAGCACTCAATGCTTTGAATGTTAAACGACGTGTTATTTTGACTGGAACTCCCATTCAGGCAGGTACCGTACGTTGATGTGCGCTGAAGCCTACCCTGACCTTTGTATGGACAGAACGACCTTACAGAGTACTTTTCCCTCTTGAGTTTCGCCAATCCCAATTTTCTAGGCTCTAAGAATGATTTCCGGAAGAATTTTGAGAATTTGATCATCCGTGGACGAGATGCAGAAGCTACAGATGAAGTCAAGGCGAAAAGCGAGGAGAAGCTGAAGGAACTGGGTGGACTTGTGACGAAATTTATCATCCGGAGAACAAACGACCTTCTCTCCAAATACCGTTTGTTCCAGTTTTTTTTTTTCGATTACGGAATCTCTGAAAAAAATCTTCTTGTTAGTTCCCGTGAAATACGAGCACGTCGTGTTTTGCGGACTCTCGGAATTTCAACTATCGCTTTACCGATTGTTCATCTCTTCTCCGGAGATCAAAGCTCTCTTGCGAGGAGCGGATTCTCAACCTCTGAAGGCGATCAACATTCTCAAGAAGCTATGTAACCATCCAGAGCTCCTGAACCTTCCTGAAGACCTTCGAGGAAGCGAGCGTTTGATTCCAGAAGGCTTTGCAGGCGCTGGCGCCTCTAGCCGAGGGCGGAGTCAGACAGTGCGATGTGACTGGAGTGGCAAGTTTGTCGTGTTGGAGCGGTGCGTCAACATGTGCGATGCACTGATAGTATTCTGACAGTATGATAGGTTCCTGCATCACATCAGAACACATACGACAGACAAGATTGTTTTAATCAGCAATTACACGCAGACGCTAGATCTGTTTGAAAAGCTTTGCCGGAGCAAGAAGTTGGTTCCACCTGTGACAATCTGTAAGATACTCTAATGACGTATCTTGCAGATATGGGTTTTTCCGGTTGGATGGTACAATGACTATCACGAAGCGACAGAAGCTTGTGGATCAGTTCAATGATCCTGAAGGGAAGGAGTTTATCTTTCTCTTGAGCAGCAAAGCAGGTGGATGCGGTATCAACCTCATCGGCGCCAATCGGCTTGTTTTGTTCGATCCTGGTGAGTTCGATGATTCCACGCGACCCATGAATGGTTTAGCCGAGCTATCTAGACTGGAATCCAGCAGCTGATCAGCAGGCCTTGGCACGTGTGTGGCGTGATGGGCAAAAGAAGGAATGTAAGACAAGTTCTGGTCCCATGCGTTGGCGCTGAATTGTGACTTGTGTTAGGTTTTGTGTACCGGTTCATATCGACGGGGACGATCGAGGAAAAGATTTTCCAGCGCCAGGCAAATAAGCAGGCTCTTTCGTCCGCCGTGGTGGATGAGAAGGAGGACACTGAGCGGCATTTTTCACTGGATGCACTGCGGCAGCTGTTCAACTTTAATGAGAAAACACTGTGCGAGACGCATGAGACATTCAAGTGTAAACGTTGCAAAGATGGGAGGCAAATGGTCAAGTCTCCGGCTCTGTTATACGGCGACGCAAGCACGTAAGTGGATGTATTCTCCTGCTGAAAATGCTAACAAAATAGACTGGTAGATGGAACCACTTTACAAACGGGGAGCTGGAAAACAACCACGATGACCTGTTACGAGCAGAAGTTGGATTGGCAGAGGTATCATATGTATTCCAGTACATCAGTCATTAGTATCATTGGATTACATCCTCCCAGTCTGCCCATTCGCCGTCGACGGCACGGACCTTGACTTTCTCGCCGGCAACGCCGAAATACGAGGCCTTCATCCAGGCCTTCATCTCGTCCTCGCTAAAGGGACCAAAGACTTGGTCGGGCTGGGGGCCGCTGGGAATGTCCCACTTGTATTCGTAGCGTACGTCGGCAGAGGGGGCAACCCATGCGGAGTCGACAGAGCCAGAGGCTCGGACGGACCGTACGAGCCCTTCGTAGGTCTTGGAGTAGATGTCTGAGTCACCGAGGGCCATGATATTGGACGCGAGATGGGTGATTTTCTCGATTTGGGTGGGTTCGCGTACGGCGTCGGGTTTAGAGTGAGCTCTGCAATAAAAAATGAGTCTAGTTGGCTGTGAGAGTGGAGTAGAGACTTGCAATTTGAGAGACTTTTTGGCCTGCACGCCGAGACGTTGCAGAGCTTCAAGGACAGTCTCGCCCTTTTTGAGCATGGCAAGCAGTTCCTTCTCCAGATTGGCCATTCCGCCGCTCTCCTGCAGCTCCTTTTCCTCTGCCTGGAGTTTGTCGCGCTGGGCCTTGTCGTGGAGGCGTTTCCTGCGACGGGCCTGCTTGATCTCGCGGTCGCTGAGTCCGTCCATCCACTGGTCATGGACGGCGTGGACGTCGACTGATCGGACATAATTGCCGTCCTCGGTAAACTTGCCCTCCTCCATCTCGTCGCGCATGTTGAACGAGGACATTTCGTAGCCCATGCCGGCTTTCTTGCGGCGCTCGGCGTCGTCCTCGTCCTCTGGCTCTGACTCTTCCTCGGACGCAGAGGCAGAGTCGTTGAATTCCTGGCCCTCGATGTCGCCGAGACGGAGGTACTCGTCTTTCTTTTTCTTCTTGGGCGGTGGCGCGGGGTCCTTGGAGTCGTCTAGGGCGAACATGTCGTCGACGTCGTCGTCGTCATTGGAGGGCTTGTGCTTGCGGCTCTCGACGACGCCCTCGCCGTCGTCGCTCGAGTCGGAGTCGTAGCCCTCTGTGCGGACGCGGTTGCGGCGGTGGGAGGTGGACTCGAGTGCGGCGTCGACGTCGTCTGCGAAACGGGCAGGATCGTCGGCAGGATCGACGAAGCGGGTCTTTTTGGTGGTGGCGGTGGTGGCGGTGGCTGCGGCGGCGCGCTTCATGGGAGAGTAGAGGCGAGTCACATGAGAGGCTTGTCGCGGTGGACGGCGTTGGAGTCGGGGCTGGGCCGTCAGCTGATTTATAGTGAAATTCAGAAATTATATTTATGCTCGGTCACGCCGGATGTCCTCTCCGATGCTTTCTCCTTCCTTCAGCCAGCTCCTGGGCTACTCGTCCATTGCCTGCTGGCTCGGTGCTCAGTTTCCGTGAGTGCGTCGTCCTCCACGGCGTCCTCGCCCACTCACTCGTCCCAGCCAACTCGTAGAGAACACCAAGAGGCAGTCTTGTGCTGGCCTTGCTCTGCCATTCCTCGCCAACTGGCTCCTCGGTGCGTTTCTTTCTCTTGCTCATTGCTCGCCCTCATGCTCGTCGCAGGCGACGTCTCCAATCTCATCGGCTGCATCCTCACCCACCAGCTGCCCTTTCAGGTCTGCTTATCTATCTCTGCCGGACCTCATCCGCTTATCTCTACACAGACTTATCTCGCCATTTATTTTGTATTCGTAGACATTACGCTCGTTTCCCAATATTGCTACTATTATTCCCGCCCAAGACCCCTACACACCCGTCCCCTCCCCTCTGTCTCCCGCACACGCACATCTGTCGATCGCGTCCGTTACCGCGCCCTCTCCGTCGTCGCAGCCAACGTCGCAGCCTCTGCGGCCCTCGTAGCTCAGCAGGACGAGCATGCCCACGTCGACCACCGCCGACGCTGGCCCGCTGATGACGTCGACGACGTCGACGAGAACGCACTCGGCGCACTCGCCGATAGCTTCCACTCCGAGGCAGGCCCCAAGACCGGCCGAGAGAGCATATCGTGGAGCATTGAGCGCTACAGACAGCGCTCCAGAAGCCTTGGCGGCGCGTTCTCCGTCCGGTCAAACTCCGATGATATACTGCACGATGCCGCGCACCGCGGACGCCCGCTGGAACGGGAGGTGCATGTCGGCGGTGGTGTTGCCTTGGAGATTGAGCCAGAGGCGGCGAGTCCCAGCAGACTCCATTCCAAGGCGAGAGCAGGCACGATCATGTTTCTGGGGGTGTGGGCATTGTTTGGGATCGCCCACCAGAGACAGCGGGGTCTGGCCACGAGGACGGGCGCTGTGTTGAGCCCCCGTGCGGATGCGACCTTGCCCGTTGACGAACGCACGATTGGGCGCACTTTTGCTTGGTTGTGCACGACGCTCTACCTGACTTCGCGTCTGCCGCAGATATGGAAGAACGTGAGTGCTTTGGCCCCAAGTCGAACCGGCTGACGCTCTTTAGTATGTTCGGAAATCCGTAGAGGTGAGGTGTCCTGTGTGTTGCCATCAGCCGTCGCTCATGCTGGACTGCAGGGCCTGTCGATGTATCTGTTCGTCTTTGCCTTTCTAGGGAACGCGTTTTATGTGGCTTCGATCTTGACATCGCCGGCTCTGCAGACGCCCGAGTCGGTTGAGTTCCTCACAGAGAGCATACCGTGCGTGTTGCGAGTGTCGTGGTGTGCAAGCGCTCACTGTGTGCAGATACCTCCTGGGGAGCGGAGGGACGCTGATGTTTGACGTGGTGATTGTGTCGCAGTCGTTCCTGTACCGACCACGGGCGCGACGGCACAGCGCGGTGTACAGCAGAGTGTCAGAGGAAGAGCGGGGACTGCTGGCAAGTAGTAGCGACCTGTTGTAATAATAGATCCAAACATGGCTTCTCTCTATGACTCACTGTTGCTCAACGCCGACCCCGGCGTCGAGCTCGCACAGTTGTCGCCGTACAGCCTTGTGAGCTCATCGTCGCCCACCGCTGCCCCGCTCACTCCCGTCTAGCGTGCCCTCGTCCTCGACTACCTCGCACACCGCGGCTTCACAAACACTGCCGCCGTCTTCGCCAGAGAGAGCACCGTGCGCCATCTCACTCCCGACGGCGACGAGATCGCCGTCGCCGACGACGTCCCCCCGCACGAGCTAGCATGCATCGTCCAGCGCAAGCGTACGCCCTCGCCGTGTCCCCCAGCCCCGCCTTGCCTGATCTCATGTTCCCAGAGATATACCACCACATCCAGTGCGGCCGCGTCGACGAAGCAGTTCGTCTCCTCAAGTCCCATTTCCCCGCCGTCCTCACTGCGCCCGTCCCCAACCGTCCCCGCCCTGCCACCTCGCCCCGTCCCATTTCCGACATCATACCCTACGCCTCTGCCACCTCTACCGACCCCAAGCATCTCGCGCTCAACCTTCGTGTCCACGCCTTCATCGAGGCATGCCGCACCCGCCCTCTGCACTACCCCCCGCGCGACGACGACGTCGATACCCCGACCACTACTGACCAGATGACCCTGCTCAACATGGCCCAAAAGCTCTTTGCCCATGCGCAGATGCTCCCCAACGACGCAGACCGCAAGAACTACATCGCAGAGCTCAACAACGTCGGCGGGCTCCTGGCTTACAAGGTCCCCGAGGAGAGCTCGCTGAGAAAGTACCTCGCTCAAGAGCGTCGCGATGCAGTCGCAGACCAGATCCATCGTGCCATTCTCGGTGTGTGTGTTTTCCAAGTCCTTGGGACCGTTTGTTCTCAATGGTGGTTCTCGCTCAGAACACTCGGGCGTATGCTCGATTTCGTCCTTGGAATTACTCGTACGGTACACATCGAGCGTGTGGCATTTCGCAAACAAGATGGACGTCAAACCCCGTCCAGGTGCGCTCCTTCCTCCAACCCAACACCCATCCCAGACCAAGGAGCCCGAGGTCAGCCTGTTCATCTTGCCTTGTGATTTTGTTGACTCTATGTAGACCGTCCCGCCATTCGACCTCGGCATCTTCCTCGACCAAAAGTCATGAAACTTTTACTTATATATCATTGTACCACCTCTACATCGTCCCATCGTCCCCTGTTTAGTTTTCCAAGGATTGTACTAGATACAGCGCATTCGCGCAACCCCAATATACGCAGGTCATTCCACCGGCTCCATTCCACGCGCTCAAAGGCCTTGTCCGAGTCTTCAACCTGGCTGAGCCAGGAGTTGTAAGAGAGATCCAAGACGACCAGCAGCGGGCATGTGTTTGGAAGACGATGGAGGGGTATTGGGGCGGGGAGGCTGAGCAGAGCCATACGAGTGATCGTCGGGGGGAGACTGAGGAGTGTGGACGTTGCCAGGCGGACAGAGATGAGAACAAGCGTACCAAGAGGCTCTGGGCCCCCGACTTGGTCCGTATCCCAGTCGTCTGGTCGTGTATCCCTATTCCCTCTGGCGCGAATGAAGTAATCGTCTCGCAGCAGCGCCTGGGGCGAAACGACGATGAGCTCTGTGGCTGCGTGGCGATCTGGCTCGTACAGCGGCCAGAGTTTTGCGCCGGCCAATGGCTCATGTACGGCCATGTCGCGGACGAGGTCGCGGCGCAGATGCGGGGCCAGCCACGGGAGGACGTCGTGTGTGAACTCGTGCGCAGGCATAGCAGCGAGCGCGCGGAGACATAGACTCGTCAGAGACGGCAGGCGCGAGGGCGCGAGTGCGGGAATGACAAGGGATAGTGCGCGCGCACGCCAAGCGGGGGTGGCGTGTGTGTCGTGGGTGCATGTCCAGCTCTTGGGCGGGCGTGGGCCGGCTGGCGGGTTCTTGTCGTCGCTGCGGCCTGCGAGAGGAGACAGCGGGCGCGCGATGTGTGTGCGCGAACGACAGCGCCGGAAATGCTCGCCGCGCAGCTTGTGCAGGAGGTCGTTGACTCGGTAGTCGTCAGTCATGTTATAGAAACATTGTCATTACATCTATTCTAACGGCGTAAATGGGCTCCGTCTGTACGCGGGCGCCTCAATGATGGGTGGTAGCAACTTGGCAAGCTTAGCAGTGCCAGCCGGGAACGGCAGATCGTCCACCCCCTTGGGCAGCACCTTCTCATACAACCCCTTTGCCTGATTATGCGCGCTCAGCGCATTCATCTTCTTCTTTGCATCGCGGATCAGCACATGCGCGTCGTCGACGCCTGGGATGTTGCCTCGCACAAACACCAGGTTCAGTGCCGAGTCCACGCGCACCACGGAGAGGTTTTGGACAGTGACGCGTGTGTTGCCCATGCGTCCTGCCATCTTCTTGCCGGGCCAGACACGGCCGGGGTCCTGCGCGGAATGAGGCGCACGGATAAAAAATCGCAAGGGAGATATTTACCTGGCAGTTACCGGCAGACCCAGACGAGCGGTGGGAGATGGAGACACCATGGCTCGCTGCGAGACCGTGGAAGCCCCAGCGCTTCATCCCACCCTGGAAACCTTTGCCAATGCTGAGATGAAGCATGAGAAAGTCATTCACATGAGAGACGGTGAGCCGTACGAGTTGGCAACCACGTCGACGTATTGGCCTGGCACAAAGTGGATAGCAGACAACGTCGTACCTTTGACATACTTTAGCTCTGCATGGCTGGTATAAAATCGGCCCACACACCAACGGGAACAAGAGCATCAGGCGTCACAGGAAACTCCTTCACAATCCGTTTCGGCGGAACATTCGCTTTCTTGAAATGCCCCAACATCTGTCTCGTCGTCGTCTTTACCGGTTTATCCGACGCAGCAACCTGTACAGCATGGTACACCGAGTGGTCCCGTCTCACAGTCCGGATATTCGCCGTAACTTGACAATTTTCCAACTATTGCAACACCGGGTTCAATGCGTCGGTCGGTCCAAGCAGGGGAAAATCAAAACGCACCTGGAGCACAGTCACTGGAACACGCGCGCCCTGGTCGTTCCAGAGGACGGCCATACCGCGCTTCCGCGCAATCACACCCGTCCGTATCGAGTTGGGCGACCATTTTGCAGGCTCGGTGGACTTGGCGGTCGACGAGCTGGCGACCGGGGTGGCTTTTGTGATGCCTGTCGTATGGAGGTGCCCCACGCGGCACATAGTGCCCAGTTGAGGCCGCTGAAGAGCCCACAGCCTGACCTGGAGCATAATTATTGGTCGTAAATGTCTAAAATCGGAATCCGGAAAGACTTGAGAAAAAGTTTGGCGGACCTTCAAACCAAACTTGTAACAGTCGAGCTCAAATGGAATGGACTCCTGGCCAGCCGCTGAGCGAGCTCGGACAACCGAGAGTTTTCGGAGGAGAAAGAAGCAGAAACCTGCCGTGGGGAGTTACCCGGAGGTAGACGTTGGTGCTGGTGGGCCGAATGTCGTCACTCTCGTCGAACGGGACGGCCGTTTCGAGTGGACTTACCTTGTTGAAGAGAATAGTCAAGGTGGCAAGACTCGTCTGGAGATATGTCCTTTCTGACATGTGAAGCTTGCAGTCAACCCGCTCCGTCCAAGTAAAAACACGACTATTTTCCCTGCGACGCGTCCACCACCCGATCCGCTAATAAAATCAACTATTCTTCAGAGTGCAGAACGCGGTGTTAGTTCTGAATCAACTCTCGCCTTGATGATAATCTGGAGCTTAGATATCTACAGGCGAACTTTCTGAGTACCTATCTTCCCGATGTCGACATACCAGCCGAGCTCATACGCGACGAGCTCACCCAGGACGCTAAATTAACGGAGAGTTTGAAAAAGTTTGATCCTTACACGAGGAATCTGCTTCAACCTATCGTAGCACGCGAACTAGCGTTTCTAGCTTTTCCCATGGGCGAATTGAACTGCGATCTGAGTATGTCTTGGTTTGGTGTTTAGAAGAAATTGTCTGGGTCAATCGTTTCTCTATAGATATCTCCCCTTTTCGTGACTTGAGAGACGGAATCGTCTTCAAACCTTCTGCTCATCCATTACGAACTTTCAATACACCCATACAGCAGATAGCTACTACCATTCCCGGGATGCAAGGTGTGTTTCTAGTTTTCCCTAGCTCATTTTCCATATTCTAATGCTTGATCCAGTGCCTTATCTTGCTGTCCGCACATTTGGACAGACTAGCTTTTTCGAAGTCGATACATCTAATACTACGCCACGCCTAGCTGAAGTTGCCACTCTCTCGCATAACGACACCGGCGGACGTGCAATCGTCGATGTCACTCTTTCGACTACGCCGTTTTCCCCTTTGGTTGTGAATGACCTTGGCTCAGTTTATCAATGCAATATTGTGGATGGTGACAAGAATTTGTAAGTTTACTCTGTGTCTCATCCGCATAATACATTTTATTCTATCCAGGGACCTAATTCACCCTGCCACCGAGGGACAGCTAAACCATTTTTGGCGTCTAGCCCGCGGTACAGAAGATACAAACTACCTTCTCGCGTCTGAACGTTCTCTCACCCAGATTGACATCAGGGTATGAGATTCTCTTCTTGCCATGGCGCATCACTAAAAACAACCCAAGGTTAATGAATCTATTCAACTTTTCTCTTTGATCGGAACGGGTGTGGTGACATCTGTAGAAGACCAAGGAGCTGACAACATCGTTAAACTATGCACAACCAAAGAACTTGTATGGATTGACGCCCGATTTGCTCGGAAGCCTCTCCTGGCTTACAAGCATGGCCGGGAGTATGACCGTTACCTGGAAGTGCGGACAAGCCCATTATCATCTGGTAGGTCTACACGACCCCTTTGTGCTTTATATCTCACAGAGTATCCCGCAGTGACCTTGCTGACTTCTTGCTCCGACTCGTTGGTCACTTTATACGACGTTTCTCGTTCCGAAGGCCAGCCTATACACATCAATGCTCCACCCTATTGTTTCTTCTCAAACAACGACCCATCCGCTTCGTACACAGGCAGCACACTATTCATGCATCCCTTGCACGAAAATCCGAATACCTTTAGTCTGATTCGGTTGACTGCGCGAGGCAGCTTGCATAAAATTGACTTGAGTGAATCGGAAAAAGGCGGCGAGACTTTTGGAGTTTCTTGGAATACTAAAGTGAAAGAGCTTGAGACGACGCCGCTCCGTGTTTTCAAACCCCCGTACGCTGATCAGGCTTTTGTTGAAACTGATTTTTCTCTTGCATATAACCGTACGTTCGATGACAGGGTTTCCTCTCTTTATCCTCTGATATTGGATATAGATATTCTATGCCTTCATGAACAGGAACGAGAGCAAAGAGAGGAGGAAAACGCCGATGCCGTTTACAATCTGCTCGAAATCATTCCAACGTTTTGGCAAGGACTAGAGGCCCCATTGGAGCATATTCTGACAACGTAGTTGTGGTTTTTATCATTATGAAAATCGATTGCTCATTGTGTATCAATCGTAGATATGACGCTGTCCTACGAGCCGGGGATGAACCGACGCAGGCTTCTAGAGCAGACTTTCTGACGGAATGCGTCATAAACTCTACGAGGGGATATCGCGCACTAATACAAGGCCGACTTTCCCCCAATGTTCTCGCCAAGGGCTCGTCGTGGCATAAAAACCTTACCGCGGTCCTTCAGCGGCTTGACCCAACGTTTCCGGATGATGCACAGAATGGCGCAGAGGCTTTCAAGCAATACGATCTTGCTGTAAATCCGGAACGTTCCGCGGAGTCTTTCAGATACGAGAAAGTGGCCCGCGAACAATTGGCGTTGGACCTTGCTCTGTCTGCGGACATTTTCTCCTCACAACCGTTCTCGCGCGCCTCGAGTGAAGGTCCGGCTCTAGAAGATTTGACTCAAACTCTGTCATTAGCGGGTGAACCCCCTCCAGTGGACTTTGGATACCTCCGACCAAGCTATTCTAGCCTCCGGTCAAGCTATTACAAGAAGGAAGAAACGGACGACTCTGAAGCTTCAATGGGCGTTCGCTCTCTGCTGAAGGACTGGCAAGTTGGCACGGATCCGGAGAAATATGTATTTATAGATCATTATGATGGAAGCGCTTCTACGCCACAGAAATCCCAAGAAACGGACCCTATGCATGGATCGGAATTACCTTTTGGAACACAATCGCAACGTCCGCCTACAATTCTAGCTGCGTCTGCCGTTCCAGCACGATTACCGAGGGTTGTGGCCCAGTCGCAGCCTAATATCGGAGGGGTAACGTCACGCGCTTTTGGATATGGGAGTCAGATGTCTTTGTCGAGTCAGCCCCAGATGCATTCTTCACAGGAGTATATGATGAGCACTCAGGTTTTGCCTGGGGCACATGGTGGAAGGCCAGCGCTGCCTAAGAAGAAGGCGCTGACGAAAAGGCGCGTCGGAGGCTTCTAGCTAGGTTACATCATATGAATTACACAGTAGATTAAGTACCTTGGTGAGAAAAACTTGAAATAATTAGTGCCATCATCGCCATCATCTATCTGGTTCTTGGATTTCGACCCATGGATAAGACAGGTCCGTTCTGTCTTGGGCTTCTACAGTTGGATATGCAAGATGCTCTCTTCTGTACACAGGAACATAGAAAACACACAGTCCGGCATTTGCGGAGAATGTGCTTTGTTTTTTTTCTGATTTACGTAAATGGAAGGAGTTATTCGGTTCCATGATGAACCTGGCCACGATGGGGAACCACCGCATAACAGGTGCAGCAAGGTTCAATCTCTGCCCTGCACATGTGGATTTGCACAATCCTCCTCGCCGCAATCCCTTGCGCTTTATGCCGTCATAATGTTACCGTGGACGACCAAGATCCCGCTATCGTCTACCATCCGAGATCAAGCTGGGCTCCTTCGGCCAACAACTCCTTAGATATAGGGAGCGCCCACATGCTCACCCAAGACCCCGCGGCGACAGCTTCCTTCACATTTACTGGTTTGTTCTCTCTCAATTTCCGTCTTACGATGACTTCATTTTTGCTTCAGGCGTATCCGTTTTTTATCTTTCTCCTTTATGGCCCTATAGGGTCAATACTGCTCTATCGCTAGACTCTGGGCCAATAGTGCTTCTTGATCTTGTCGATGACAGTCGCCCCGATGTCGGACAAGGTCCCGAAACTGTGCAATCTCATGTTATTTGGAGCTCGGGCGAGCTCTCAAATACGCAACATACATTGATCATCTCAGTTGGTGCTGGCCAACCCTATGCCGTCGTTGACGCCCTAGTGTAAGAAGAAACACATGGCAAGCCTCGCGGAGTCATGCTGATTATCTCCCCTTCAGTTATACTGCCCTTGATCAAAGCGATGTAACGATCTCTGCCCCCGCAAGTTCTACTGCAATTACTCCAAGCAGCACCCGAGCATTCTCCGCTACTAGTTCCAGTTCGGCTGCAGCTGCAGCTGTGACGTCTGCGCCGGTGGACGCGTCAAATTCAACACATGTCGTTCCAATCGCGCTAGGTACCGTTTTCGGAGTACTGGCTCTACTGCTTATCCTCCTCGGAATATGGTTCTACATCCGACGAAAGAGGAGACCAACATCTGAGGCATGGACAGTACCAGGGACGCCCTATCCTGGTTCCCCTCCGGTCGTGACTGCAAAGTCCAATGTGCCTGTAATGGAAGTCAACGGCGGCGACTATGCCTCTGCTGGTGTCACCCAGTCATACGACAACAGCTGGGGAGGAGGAGCAGCGTTAGGCCTTATCCCTGGTGCGATGTCCCCTGCGGTGGCCGCATCGTATGCCCAATCATATGCGAGACCGGCATCAGACACAGATCAACCTAAAGACGATGATGGCTGGCAGGGCACGACTTCTCAAATAGCACAACGCTATATGCGTTCGCCTAATCGATACCAACCAACTACTTTATCCACTATCACCGAAACTTCACCACAAGGATCACCCAACGCCAACTCGCCAGGTTCTTATACTGGGGATTTGTCAAATGATAGTGTGGGTGTAAATGCCACCCCGGAAAATCGGGAACCCCCGTTCCCAGTTCTCAAGTCTGATAGAACTTCCCGTCCCCCGGCCTATTCCCAATAAGTATTCATACCTCCTGTCACTTATACCAGTCTTCTTCCCGTCAGCTCCCAGATGAGAACAGATATGTGAATGATTTTCTTAGTTGTTCGATTTCGTAGCCTTTGTGACAGTCCATAATACCTGGGTAATTAATTTAAATACGAAACTAAAACATGATATGTGGATGATTCTATATAATATTTTCTTATCTGGTTCGGCACATTTCAGCAACGCTTTCCAACCATGCTTTACGTTCACCGCCCCAGCCTCCAAGCCTCGTCATCTTCCGGCTTGGCAGACTTGGATTGCCATTTGTTTCTATTTCCATTTGAGCCATTAAAACTCGACATTTGGCACGAGTAGACCAATGATGTGAAAGAGTCCACCAGAGAATGCTGTCGCTGGAAAAGAAGACTTCTCCCAGAGTCTCCTCACACCCAGGACTGCAAGTAGGTATTTGTCCCAACAGACGACGCATCGTCCGGACGAAAACACGAGGGAAATACAGTAGAAGAGGCGGATCCAACCCTGGGTGAGAGATGAGCATGAAGACGACCCGCCTGTGCTATTTAGTTCATACAGATAAGGTCCGTACAGACGTCGGTGACAAACTGTGCACCCCTCCGCTGGTAATTCCCGTCAATAACCCAACCTTTGTCACTTTCCGCCATGGCAACGAGAATTTTTGCTTTAAACTCGTCTTCTTGAGTGGCTTTCCAGCCCGGGTTCCAAAATAACCGGTCAAGGGAAATGTATGGAACCCCAAGGATTTGGGCAAGTTCAATCCCAGTAGTACTCTTGGATAAATTGGTCCGCGAAACTGACCTCTCTCAGTTAGTCCAGCTTACCTTGCCAGTTCCTTCCGAATAATGACAGAGACGTCAGCTTCCAGAATCAAATATCTAGAGTAGAAGAAGTTCTACCACTGTTGCCGATAATGTGGACCTTGTAGCGTCCTTCACTGTCGCCCAACAGTGGAATCCTCATCATGGTTATTGTTGACAAGACAGAGTTCGAATGAGTCACTTGGGTAGCATGTGATCGCGCATTTAACCCTGTTCTGTCCGACGATTTTCACAAGCAAATGCCTATAAGCCATGTCCGGAGATATGTAAAATTCAGATTCTAGTAGTTGTCAATAGGACTGTAATCTATTGGGCGAGTGAGCCTTGAGAATAGTGATGCATATCGATATAATTACATACACGAGCATCTGAGCAAAAGGACAAAAATTGGGACAAAAATTGACGGAGTCAAGTGACAAGGAACGCGGTTGCTCGCTTGCAATCGGTACTGATATTCACAATTCTTACTTGTTGTGACCACCCTTCTAGCTCCACTCAACGCTACCCCATCGTGCGCCTGCACGAAGCTGGTTTGTCCGCCAGCCAAGTAACCGAGCTCTATGGATGGAAAAACGTTTGATCTTTCTTTGCAACTCAAGACTGTCTCACTGATGCTGGCCTCCAGGATATCTAATCCTCTGTATGACCCGGCTGCCCTCCACGATGTTCTTCGACGTATGTATACATTCCCATTGTCGTCTACAATAATCTGAAAGGGCTGCTTCAGGCAACAGGGCCATTGTATGTGCACTCTCGGCCAGTCTTGTCTCCACTTTCGCTGGGTACCCGGTATGTGACCTCACAATATTTTTACCGAATCTCCATCTCAGTACCATGTTATACAGCTCGACTCTCTCAAGTCCAGACTTCAGATAACGAGGACCCCCATAACCATTCCTAAACTGGCCGGCCTTGTATATAGAGAAGAGGGCATCACGGGCTTTTATCGTGGATTTTGGATACCACTCTTCACTATTTCGTTCGTCCGTAAGTGCTGAATACTTTTTCTTCAGTCCTGGGCCATCTTCGTTTTACTCAATACCAGGCGCGGGGAGCTTCACGATATACACCAGCACAAAAGAGGCCTTTAACGAACGCAACATTCTCTGTCGCGATAGTGTAATTGATGCCGCTCTTACTGGTGGTGCCGGTGGTGCCATGTCGGGGGCTTTGATATCCTTCACCAGCTGTCGTACGTTCTTCTCCTGTTTCTGTCATTCTCTGTCATTCACCATATATATCCACTCCAGCATTTGAGCTCGTCAAGGTCAGCAAGGCTTATCTATACCTACTTTTCTGTGTTTCACTCCCGATTAGATCCGACGACAATTGGAGTATTCTATTGCTGAGACTAAGGGAGTACACCTAACAAAACCTCCTGGAACCTTAGAAGCTGTGAAGCAAATATACAGAACCAACGGATTCCGCGGACTCTACACTGGGCTCCGTATACATTTTCGTGCGTGAAGATGCTGATCAAACTTTTGAGAACCCACCTATTGATACAATCCCCATCTCCAGTCCGGGATACGGCAGGGACCGCGCTTTATTTCCTTGAATATGACGGCATGCGACATTTACTTGGGCGGAATAGGAACGAGGAACAAGGTCCAACACCGTCATGGCTGCCCATCCATCCAAATCTTGTTCCGTTCTTTTGTGGCTCTTTGGCTGGGGTAAGTCATGCTGGTAATGCTCTACAAGGTATAACCTAACCTTCATCTGTATCGAGGTTACATCATGGGCTCTCGTATATCCGCTGGACGTGTAAGTGAAGTTTTCCGCCTCTTTTTGTTCCTTCTCATCGACTTGTAGGGTTAAGACCAAGATACAGCAACGGTCGCTTGCCGGTGAAAAATATCGAGGAGTCTCAGAGACTTTTTCCCGCCTGATACGAGGTCTGTTGAACGCATGCGCCTGTATTCCAAACATGTTCTCACAACTTGGCACAGGTCCGGACCCGAATGCTCCAAAGTCGCTGCTAATGGGCATGACACGAATGTATCGAGGTCTCGGTGTCAGTGCTGTGCGCAGTATGACTACCCACGGTTTACTTTGGACGCTCTTCGACCTGGCCGGCAACTACATAGACAATTTACCTCGCGCATCCAACTCAGAGCGATGCTGAACAACTCTTTTGATAACGCAACATAACAACTAGGTTCAAATTTGCTGGTCTTTTTGACGTCCATACTTCCTTAAATTAGGCAATCATATTAGCTCTGTAGCTTCAACCCTCGTATACACCATGATACGCTACTCGTTCTATCTCAAATGCAAAATCACTCAGATAATGTATATCTTCAATCGTTCTTGTTTGATCTTCATTGATCCCCTAAATCTATATTGATGAATTCAAATCCGTCATTTACCGAGCTTGTACATAATCATCAATCTTCAAGAGCAAGCAGACTGTCTCGGTGGCAAGCTCGATAGCACTTGTCGAAACGAGCAGAGGCTGTACAACCTCTTCCTCCAAAATGTTGGATATCAAACCCTGGATCATTGTGAGTAGGATTATCCTCTGGTAGACAAGGGATTACACACCCTTCGAACGTTAATACCAGCGGTTCTCTCTCCAAGAGAATGGCGATTCCGAAGTTCAGTGACAATTGCAATTGGGTTAAGGCCTGCGTTTTCAGCCAACGTGACGGGGATGACTTCGAGAGCATCGGCATAAGCTTGGAAACAATATGCTTCCATTCCCTTTAAGGATTGCGAATGTTGTGATAGAAGACGAGAAACATGAATTTCTGGGGCACCACCACCGCCAATCAAAGCACTGGATCGCATCAGTAAAGGAACTACATGCTAGCAATAAACAAAATGACGTACCGCTTTTTCACGAGGCACCGTACAACACAGAGTGCGTCGTGAAGACTGCGCTCGCATTCTTCAACCACTAAATTGTTGCTACCCATGGCGAGAATGCTAACAGTCCGCCCCCTGTTCTTGACGCCCGTAATCTTGACCACCTTCGCTCCCGATTGAGAGTTCTCTTCCACCAAGTCAGCATAACCCAGCTTGTCCTCTGTGAACGCATCGATATCAGCAATGGGCTTGCAACCAAAGCTTTTTGAGAGAAACTCGATTTCGTCACGCTCAACATCTTTGACGACAAGAATATTGAGCCGCTTGAGGAAGTTGAGCGCAGTTTCATCAACAGCATCACGGAGGATGGATTTTTGGATGAGAAGGACGTTGCAGTTGGCCTTCTTTATTTTTTTGCAGAGATTGAGCAGGTATTGGCGACCTTCTTTGATGACTTTATCCATCTGGCGATAATCGTTAATCACGACCGTGTTGTCCATCTATAAATCAAGGAATGATGAGATATCATGGACAGAGAAAACAAGTGGTACACCATACGTCAGGTTTTGGGGCACTGAGCTGGAACTGAATTATTGCGATCTTAGCTTTCTCCATGCGTGTAGGACCACCGGCAGATGTGACAACGTTCTGGTGCAAAACTACCCCATCGACAAGTTCAGTATCTTCAATCGTTCCTCCGACCTTTTTGACGACGCGGATATCCCGTAGATCAACATTAGTGGAACTTGGCGTCACAAGACGTGTGACGGCAGCGACCGCGATAGGTGCCAGAGTGGATGAATATTGAGAAACGATCTAGGTTGTAAAGATCGACACCAGTGGCAGATGAGCATAAGAAGGTCCAGATTACCTTGGAGTTCAACGATGTGCTTGCTGCGCGTAATAGACTTGCGTTGTCACTCAAATCTACAGGTGTTGACATTTCTGTGAGGTATTCCACGGCCTTTACTGACGCCTTAAGAAAAGCTTCTGCAATGATCGTCGGATGTATACCCTTCTGCAGCATCTTTTCGGCAGCACCCAGAAAGCTTCCAGCCAAGACAACAACCGAAGTTGTACCATCACCCGCTTCGATATCTTGCGCGGCCGACAAATCTACGAGCTGGTCTGGACATTAGTGTTATCAAAACCGAAAGGATAGATCTTGCCATCTTCGCGGCTGGATGAAGAGCCTGTATGCTTTTGAGGATCGTTGCGCCATCATTGGTAATTATCACCTCGCCCTTGGCTGTTTGGATCTGTAAAAAAATGTAAGAGGTAGTTAAAACGGAGATCAAGAAAGCATTCACCATCTTGTCCATTCCTTTCGGCCCCAAGGATGTCCTCACGGCATTACTGATTGCTAGAACAAGCGTTATCAATGACCGCAACGAATGATAATGAACACGCGAGATTGAACGGACCCTTTGCCGCTACCATGTTAGACAGACGCAGCTCCATGGGCTTGCCCTTGAAAGAATAGTCGAGTTTTTGAAGATAGAGATATAATAGTACACTACCTTGTCATTGAAGGCAGCATTGGCACCAGTTAGAGGCTTTGTAACGCCCTGCTGGCTCTGAGATGGGTTTGCGGACATGAACAACAATGAAACGCGTCGACGAAACGAGATGTCACAGCGTGACTCTACGCTTGCGTACTACTTTCCCCCTTCACTCAACCACTCAACATGGACTTCGTGCGTTCTTTGTCGCCATCGCCATCGATCCTGCTAATCTTATCTTTCAAAGGGATTTGGCGGTCACAACGCCCCGGGAGGCCTCTTTCACCAGCTCGCACAAGGGTAAACATCTAGCATATCTATTGTTCTTCTCATCTCAACGTTGCCACAGAGCCTTCCCTGGTGGTTTGGGCTTTCGACAAGGTCGTTCCTCTGCGAGATCATACGATGAATATCTCAAGGCATATAGTGTGGCGATGTTGCCAGGAAAGGAAAGAGAGAATGTCTCGTACGGAGGCAAGAGTACGCGTCCTTTCCTATGACATTCTCGTTCATCGGCTGATTTATTAATCAGTAATCATGCCACCGTCTGTTCTTGCAAACTTAACAGACCTCGACCTGGAATCTCCTTGGATGTTTCAATTACGCAACCCAAGTAACCCTGCCGCATCTACCCATGCTGGTGTCCTCGAGTTCATAGCTGAGGAAGGGATTGTTCATCTTCCTTACTGGATGATGAGAACTCTACGTCTCAACGAAGGCGACCCCATCAGAATCACTGGAACTGAATTACCCAAAGGCAAACTTGTCAAGCTTCAAGCACAATCTGTGCATTTCCTAGAGATCTCAGACCACAAAGCTGTGTAAGTGCTGTTGACCAAACACAATCTGTTATATTCACAATGCCATCAGCCTTGAGCAGGCCCTGCGGAATTTTTCATGTCTTACCCAAGGCGACATCATTGAGATTTGTTATAATTCCATTATATTCGGCATCCTTGTGATGGAGACGAGTCCAGGTGGCGAAGGCATCAGCGTTTTGGATACAGATCTTGAAGTAGACTTCGCTGCGCCAGTTGGGTACGTTGAGCCAGAGAAACCGAAACCCCCGCCACCCTCAACTATGGCATCGAAACTGAAGATTGACCTCAACTCATCCTCTCCTGGGTCATCACGGCCTGGCTCTTCGTTGGCCGGAGGCTTTTCCGGCACTAGCACTGGAGCCAGCACTATGAGCAAGAATGGCGATGCTTGGGAGAGCTTCAAGGGCAAAGGGGAAACACTCTCCGGGCGGAAGACTAAAGGGAGAGGCATCAGTCATCGTAAGGCAGAGCAAGTGGTAGACGGCAGCAAGATCATCCGGACTGAGTCGGTCGAGTTCATCGTCTGAATTGCCGGATACTGAATTTTCACATTTGCAGCCAACGCCGCATCGTTTCAAACAGTACTTTTGAATCTGACCAGAAAGTTCCTGCAGCTCTTAATTTACCATTTGGGCACTTGTTCTTTGGCTTTAACGTTATTCCTTATGTGCCACCAGCGCCCGTTCCGGGATCCCCTGACTCTTCAAGTCAGGTGTGTAATAATTTGCCATGACACTTGTTCAAAAACAATTCATGTTGCATTATCAATAGGTACCTTCACCTTTCTCGGGCTCTGGCAACACATTGAGTGGCCGCAACGCTCAACCTTCAGCCACTTCCTCTTTGAAGGGCAAAGAGAAGGAGAATCACAAGTCTTATAACTGGGATGGGGCAGGGCAGTCGCTAGGCCGAAGCGTACCACGAGAACTTGGTCAGGTCGGAGCAGGTGGCGCGCGCGTTCCGAAACTGCCGCAGCGCAACAAGAAGCAGAAGGAAAAGAAGGAAAGAAGTCCCTCGCCCGATTGGGGTGTAGATGATGACGACGTTATCATGATATATGATAGTGATTGAGACCCTCTCAGGCGTTTATATTGACTTGTACATTATTTTTTGGACATCTAAGTATATTCCATTGTTTAGTCTATAGAAATTTCTCATTGGAAATCTTCTATTAAAGCATGACTACACCAACACCCTTTCCTGCTGGGACCTCACCCTGAGGGTTCATACCCGCCAGCGGTGCAGTCCTCCAATTGTACAAGTAGAAGTTCAAGATACCGTCACCAATGCCGAACTGTAAAATTACCTCATCAAAATGACAGTCTCGATGCTGACGATGCAACAAGCGTACCTTAAGTTCTGGCAAAATGGGTACATTATCCATGAGCGTCAAAGCGTTGAAGACGTCAAAATTAGCCTTGTTCGCCACTACTAGAGCATCTCCAACTATAGCCTCTAGGCGCTTCTTGAGGCTCCCATTCTCTTCCGCGCCGTCCGCGAATGCTGTTTCCGTCGCATAGTAAAACAGATATGCTGCCTCGAGTACAGGGAACCTGACGTTATTGATAACCGTCGAAGGTAAAGAATAAAAGGAGAAGAAATCAGTAATCCTATGTGTGTCCGGGTCCTTAACATGCCTTGGGTCAGTATGATCAAGCCTCATTGCTAGATACCAATATATCTTCACCTCAACAACATAAGTCCACGTCACTTGTCCTACCCGTCTGCCTGGTCCACCGTCACCTACTGTACCGGTACCCATGCCGCTCATAAACTGATGCCTCACTTCATCAATGTCATACAACGGAGCTAATTCGAACCGCTGCATGTATCGCTCAAACAGGTCGGCAACCTGTGGCACATCGCGCTCCTCCAGCTCACGAAGTCCGGGCACAGAAAACGTGCTTGGGACTTTGTTCACGCGAATCATCCGCGCAAGAGTCATGCTGCGGGGAACGTAGGCAAATTTGATATCGATGAGTTTTTGGACGTTTAATAGACGGTGATAATATCTTGATGAGAGAAAATCAGGGATCAGCGGACTCTAATGAAGATGGGCAAAGACGCTCGCATACCGGCAAACGGAGACTGGCGTAGGGACGACAACGCCGGCAGTGTATATGGCTTGGAAGACCCCTTTCAGATGGACTTGTCGAGTGACTTCCTTAATCATGACAGGAGCTAGGCGCTTTGCCCGAAGTTTTTTGTGGACGCAGAGGTAGTTGATTTCGGCAACTGGTATTTGACTAAAGACGCTGGGTGAGCGCTTTCGAGATACTTAAACTTGTAAACTCACTGTTTGCGGACACGTATTATCATGGGCACTCCTGAAATGAACGCCACCAGTTTTTTGTTCGACGATACGCGTACTCCGACGTGCCATTCTTTATGATACCCCGGGGGCGTGAGTGCCCTACATTGACGTAAGCTTTCTAGCAAGTAAGTGAGATGTATCAAACGCGCCAATGGAGAAATTCCGCGGTGTATTGAAATCTGAATGCGGCCTGATCATCTTCAACATAGTTCAATGACAAGAGGTCATGCACCTCCTCGTTCTGAAGAAAGAAGCGTCAACAAGGGACGAACCGTCACTTTAATCCGTCATATGCTCACTTGTCGAGGGTCACTCAAGTCAAGGATCGACCACTCAAAATTCTCTGGTAGGGGGTACGCGTCTTGCCGGACCTCCTCCCGTGGTTTTGAAGGTTCAATGTAGCCATCGTCGATAGGCGGTCCTTCACCTGATTTATAACTGTATGAGCCTTAAATGATTTGAGCGCGATATGTAAAGATTTACCAGGCTGAGGTACCGGTTGCGTTCCCCAGAACTTTATGGTGATCTGTGAGCTTTAGATCGCGTGTAGAAACATCGCAGAAGCGCACCCTGTGTTCACCCATGTCTTTCTTATTGATACCCCCAATACCAGCCTTCCCCTTGACGACATCCATGATTTTGAGCTTCTCTAGTGCCTCCCTCACGTTTTCTTGATTGGCCTGGGTTGATACAATCGAACCTTCTGCCTTGACTTCATCTAAAACATGGTCCACAAGTTGCTGTGATATTTTCGAGTCGTCACGCAGAACATTCAAAGCTTTGAACATCTTGGATTTCTTCTTTTTCTTCTTACTTGATGAGGATGAAGAAGAGGCGATATCAGATGCTGAAGATTGTTCCTCCTCCTGATCTGAGATCGCCGACTGGTCGTCAACATCGACAGCACGCTCCTTGTGTTTCTGGGACGGAGGCATAATGGGAGAAGAAGGAAACAAAGTGATCAGCAAGCACAACTTCGAGAATGACGACGCCTCGCTTGTTGATCCATGTTTTCCACTGCACCAAGGATGAAGACAATGTCCATTAACTATAATACATGACATGAATTATTTAAATTCTCCATCCCAATCACTACTTTACGAAATAGTAATCTTCCGAGGTGTCAGTTCGGGACAGGTCTTCGGGAAACTGACTGAAAGAATTCCGTGTTCCATGCTGGCCTTGATTTCATCCTCCTGCAGGATAATCAGCTTGATGCGTTGATGTATTGGAATCGACATACCTTGACCCCCTGAGGAAGCTGCAGTGTGCGCGAAAACTTGCCATATTTGCGCTCCCGGATGGCATAACCGTGTTCATCATGTTCAGAGGACGATTTGCTTTCGCCACTGATGGTCAAACGACCATTGTGCACGTCAATCGAGACATTCTCCTTCTGTAATCCGGGTAACTCGAATGTTGCGGTGACCATGTTGCTGGCAGAATCCTCATGTAAATCCATTCTGCAGAAGATGAGAATCCGGAAAGTCAGACAGTTGATAAAAGTACCTTGGCTTCAGAGGACGGTTAGGACTGGCAACATGGCTTTCATGGCCACGACGCTGAAGCTGATTGCCACCGTTCGCTTGGTGGTAGCCAAAAGTATCTTCAAGCAGCTTCTCAAAATCGTAATAAGGCTCATAGTAGAAGACAGATGACATTATGTGGGATGACGATGAAACAACGGGCTACAATGGTCATTGTTTTATATACAGCGCCAACCGAACACTTGCGTCATTCGATCTTGGAGACATCCGGATCTAGAAAAGACTCTTCAATGACGATGCACCAATTCTGTCGTGAAGCATGAAAGGAAAGCCAGGTGTTTTGCAAAGGCAAAGCAAGAAGAACAACGGAGAAACATGAAACGGCACGATGCAAATATTGACAAGCACAAGCTGACTCAACACCATCATGAATGGATCCGTGCAGAACCTCGAAGAGGCCGCTAACATAGCATCCGAGTTCATATACAGTGAATATACTCTTTGTAGTGGAGGAGCCACTGACAAGCTCGCCTAGGTCTTGACAACCTCCCGAGTGAAGTGAATCATCTATTGCAAGAAATCAAGGCCAAAGAAAGTCGGGCCCAGGGTACGCGCATGCGACAGCTCTCTGTAGGGAGATACTCATACAGACTCGAGACCTTCAGCAGGAAATTGACAGAGACGCGGCTAAATACATCCGTCATTCTATTCGCGCCTCAACTTCCGTCCCTTCCTCGCCTTCCTCTCGTGCTCCTTCCCCTAAATCCAATGCTCTCCCAACCAAGATCGAGGCTGCCTATACTGAAATCGACCAATTGTCTGCGGAGAAAATTACCATTGCACAGACTTTGATTGATCTCATTACTCGCACGCGTGCGAGGCTTGATTCTGACTTGGCGAAAGTCAGGATTTTGCAAGGCGAAACAGTGGATTATGCTTCCGTTCTAGGAACCTCTCTCACAACGATTCCTAGTCTCAGTCTGTCCGATAAGAATCCTGCGGCGCAGGTTACCGATAGTCTTCGGAACGCGCTCACATCAACACCTACTTTGCCTGACCTTAAGCAACCTGCACTTTCCAGTGCTAGTCCCTCTATAACTTCCGCATCCGTTGCACCTGCATTGAAGAGTATGTAAATTGCTTTGTTTTCCATTCCGCATGACTGATCTACTTAATTCAGAGCGCCGTCTCGCTGCATCCTCCGTCAAACTGACTCCGACTAAACATCGTTCAGCCTCACCCACCACCATAGCCCCACCGGCTTCAACACAACGTGCAACTTCACGTCTCTCTCGAAGTAGTATCACTCGTCAAGATACCGACCTGGATGAAGGAGAAGACGACGCCGAGGGTGAGGGAGATGATGCTGATGACGAACGACTCTACTGTTTCTGCCAAAAACATAGCTATGGCGATGTAAGGATTACTGGCTACATCTCCTTATATCATTGCTGAACCACTCTCCAAGATGATTGCCTGTGACAATGAAGGCGGCTGTCCTTTCGAATGGGTATGTTATCCTTATAGTCTATTCTGATGTAGTGACTGATTTACCACGTTCAGTTCCATCTATCTTGTGTGGGTATGAAACAGCCTACACCGGAAAAGTGGTATTGTTCAGTGTGTGCACCAACTATGGGCTACGTCAAGAAGAAAGCTCCAGCACCCCCAGTAGGAAGGAAGGGACGAAAGAAGTAGTACTCTCCCTCTTAGCTATATGCATTTCTATCATAGTCATGATGACTTGACGGTACAAAAGTTTACAAGATGGTTTGCTCGATAGGTGGTAAAGATCGGGTATAACAGATAATCTAAGGTCCCTACTTGCAGCGCCGGCGACGTTTAACTCGTTCGGCCAAGGTATAATTGTTTTCCGTGTGGGTATCAAAGTCCACAGTGGTCTTTAGAAAGGTGTCATGAGTTCGTTTGGAAGGAGAAGATAACAGAGGCACTGGCGGCGTAGGGAGCATATCTATCGCGTCCTTTGAAGATGACGGACTGGTAACCTCAGTAAGTCCATAAGAAGCGAAAGACTTGAGGTCTGCGGTAAATAAGACCTGGATATATCAAAGATGAATAAGAATTACGAGAAAATTAGAACGCTACGGACTGAATGTGCCCATCCTGCATATTCACCCCAGACATTTAGTAATTTGGCATTAACGTCCTCATAAAGCTTCGGCGTCATATTGACCTTTTTGCCATTAGAACTGCCTTTCAGTCCATAATACTTCGTGGCAATCTGGTGGACATGTGTGTCCACCGGGACAACTTCTTTCTATATTGGAAATCAGAACCATTTTTGCCAACTGTAGGATGTAATAATACCTTGTCCAAACTCATCAGAAGGATGCAATCCGCAACCTTTCTTCCTACTCCAACAAATTTCAAGAGCTCTTCTCTTGCTTCATTGGTTGTGCTAAGCCGTAGTCCCATTAACCATTTCTCTGCAGGCTCAAGTTCGTCGTGAACAGAGGCAATCCCTCCATGGGCACTGACAAGCATCTGAGCTGTCCTTTGAATGAACTCGGCACGGTAGCCAAATCCGAGGGAACGAAGGGTTGCAGAGACACTTTGCTCGGCGAGGGCAGAGGGAGGTGGGAATGGATGGTATGTTGTTTCTTCACCGGGAAAAGTTAGTAAAGGATCAGAATATCGTTTACATAGAGCGTGTATCATCTTTGTTATGCGCGAAATATTATTGTTTGAAGAACATATGAAACTATCGGGACGAAATGATTCAGTGATACAAGTCGCGGTCTTTCAGACAGCACATACGAAACGAGGTTCTCCCATGGATCTTGCCTTAGCATTCGTATTCCCTGGAATCTATGTTGCATTCTTGCAAAGACTGGATCGCGCGTGGACCACTCAGCATAGAGGGTGGTAAGATCGACGCCTAGTTGAAAGTAATCCTTCAGCCAAACTAGCGTTTCGGCATCTAGCAACGCGGTTTGCGCGGGCGCAGGTTGTGGGTCTGGATACACAGAACGATAAAACAGAGTAGTAGGCGACTGTCGAAGACAGACAACGCGGTCGCGTAGACACAGTCGGTATTCGGTGTCGTCGGCGAGGAGTACCGTAGACCAACGAAAAGACTGGCCGCACTTGAGCACTGCGGCAAGAGAAAGCTGTGCAAGGGGCAGCGGAAGGGATTTAAACGCAGGCAGTGGCAGAACAGACATGGTGGGCGATGGCGCGACGCGTGCCGCTGTTTAATCAATCCTTCATGACCTCAGACTCGTTCCTACCCCGCATCCAGTCCATCTTCTACTCCGTCTTTGACGTGCACCAGGGTCCTAAGATTGTTGCGCAAGTTCCAGAGGGTCTTATTGCTGTTCCAGAGAGCCTGCTCACCCCAACCTCACCGGTGGATTATCACCGTGAACCAACGCGATCCATTTCGTCTCCATCCGGCCCCTTTCTCTTTCATTTCGACGATATCTCGAAATACGTCATCCCGCCCAGCCAGCTATGTGGACGTCTAGTTACTTGCTCTACTAAGAACCACCGAGTAATAGGTTTTCCAGTCGAACTGAAGGGAAAGTATGATCGCAACTACTTTCGATATAATCTATGTTTCGTGTTCGACCGGTCTGCAGACCTCAGCTGTTATGAGCCAATAGTTCGAAAAGTTAGCCGCGTTCTTTCTTCGTGTGAGGTATTTTCGTTCCTCGCTCGCTCTTGAATCCTGGTTCATAAATCTATAGAAAGAATTCGGTTTCTTGCATAACCCCAAGACCTCTGCCGCAATACCTACTATTCTCGAACAACTATACGAGGACTTGAACTCATATTCAGAAACGTCTATAACTATAGATCGCTTCAATTCAGTAGAACTCAAAATGTTCCCATTTTACCCTAACCCCCCTCAAGTCGAAGACTGGATGGTTCCCCTTGCCCTTATCAATATTCCGAAGCGCGTAGAGGATAACTGGGATCTTACCATGGTCAAAGTAGGCTCCTGTCCATCTTATAATCTGTATGCGACGAATGACCTTTAGGTCGCCAAATTCATAGACGGAACTAATCATGTCAGTCGGATAGCGTATCTTGCGGATTGCGATATTACACTTACTCGTCAAGCAATATCACATCTTCTGTGTGATCCATTTTTGGTGTCTAGCTTCCTGTGCTCACACCCAACAGGTTCTATCAAGTAATCATGACAATTGATATATTCCAATTTTCCAACATGTACACTCTTTCAAGCAGCATACAATGGCTTGCAGACGAAGCTCATGTCCGGGACGAATGTGGTCCGTACGTGACCAAAGTAGGTTCGTATGAACAGTCTATCTACTTCTATCTCTTGATGACGTATAGGACACTCGATGCCTGACTGGCCTAAACTCCTCCGGCTCTATTCAAGAATGAAGCCTGGGAAGACCGTGCTGGAATGGATGAATGAACACAATGTTCACCAACTTGGTATTGACGTGAGACGATTCACCAGTTTCGGCGTGATCAAGGTATCAACTTGTAACTCTCACTCTCAACGATCCTCACCGCTGGGTAGGGGTTCCTACGCAGAGTCCACCGATACCCAGTACTTCTTTCCCCGGACCCGTCTCAAATTACATCCGTAGCGACTGCCTTTCCACGACCGCGTGGAAAAAGTCTTTCCGGTGGACCATCCATGCGATATTCTCCATTCGCTCCATCCCCACCACACGGTGATCCAACTTCTCCGGCATATCTAACAAGCCAGCCTCCTGCATTCTTCCGTGGTCGTTCTCCATCAGCCATTCTTGGACAGGACGGTAGCCCCGAAGTCGATCACTCGACAACGAAGGGGCAAAATCTATCTGCAGTTCACCCGCCTCCAGTAGTCCCTATCTCCGCCACGACTCGAGCCAGGAGAGCGAGTGCTGCTGAAAAGATCCTCGAACAACTTCGCAACCGCAGTGACCTACAAAAGCCTATGGCATCTGTAGTTGGGAGTCCGCGTACGGCGTGGGGTCACTATCACGAGAGTATCACAACCCCCACTTTCCCGACAGCAGCAATCTCACAAGATGGACATGGTTCCCGACGTCCCGGATCGCGGCGGCAATCCCTTATCACACCAATTGGACCGCCTCCTTCGCCCGTTGTGCCAAAAGTTGGTCTGCCAACCTCAAACCCCACTGGAATCCGTTCGCGGCTTTCCTGGAATCAGCACGCGCCACAGCCGGTTGTTTCTGGAATACGACCCTATCCACCTAGTTTCTTGGCACTCTTAGACGGGGAACATCATACAGACGAGTTAGCTGTGCGCTTTGAAGCTGGCTGGCCGTTGATAGAGCAGTGGCTGATTCATGCAGGTGGCGGCGCGGGTGACGGAGAATTTGGTAAAGTATGTATTATATATCAGTGAACATGCTCGGAATTTTACATATGGCCTACACTATTTCAAGAACTAGCACGGCATGTGAAAAAAACTCATCTAGAGAAGTGGATCTGCTTACAGACTGTTCGATTAATTGTACTTTATGCGAAGAGATAAGCTGAATGGCAGTGTCGAGGCAGTAACTGTGATATCCCCTTCATTCGGTACCAGGTCAAAAACTCTTTTCGTTAGATTGGGCCTAGTAGCTTCCTCAAGCTGAGGTGGTGCCTGCAGATAGATCTGCGTCGTTGGCGTCGAAAGAGAGGGTTTCTTAACTTGACTAGGAGAAAGAAAATAAACATAATGATCAGGGAAAATCAGTGTTATACTATACACTTACATGTCTTGTTTCTCTACCAACATTTCAATGAGCTGCTCAACAGTAAGCTCTGAGCTGATGCTTAGTTCAAGGGATTCACCGCCGCACACAGGGCAGTCGTCCCGTTTCTCATGTTCGAAGGTGTAAGAATACACTCCATCAGTGCCTATAAGCATGAAGTAATTATTCAAATAGGCAGCAGAGCTCGTGGCAACCTTGAAAGCCTCATTACAACATGCAGCTTGGGAATCACATTCAGGGTAATCCTTTCTTAGCATAGGATCACGTATACTCACCTGCGATGATGGCGTTCGTGGAAGCGATAGCTGGAATGATGTTCTTTACAACACCCTGCGTCAAGGACCATGTTACTCCCTCAATGTTGAACTCCTTAGCACGAGCTGCGGCTACTTGGAAAAGCCATCCAATATGTTCTGGGTCATCAGTATCCAACTTTTTGTCTGCTGCGCGAATTAGCAAGAACCCAAGATCAACGGACATTATAAAGCTGACCTCCTTGTACTCGGGGCCATTCAAGGACAGATGCCCATTCTATACAATGTTCGGGAAGGCGCGGTGTGTTGGCAATTGTACAGATAGGGAATGCAGTAGGTTTGTTGAGCATGTCGAGAGAGCACTCATAGCAGGACGTGATGGTAGGCAAAATGACGCGCGCTTGGCCCTTAAAACCTGAAATCAAGTGCATTAGGTTGAGAAATTCGCAAGCAATGCGTGATTATACCCTCTGTGCCACCATCAATCAGTGGTTTCAAACTCTCTGGGTTTTCGGGATCCACGAGGTTGACAAGAGTCGCGTTTATCCACCGACGAGCCTCAATGGAGTCTAATCCGCATATGACAAGGTTGAATTGCATGTAATAATCATCATCTTTATCCTGTATTTTCCCAAAGTATCTGTAAAGTACGTTTGGTGGTTAAAACGCGTGCACGCAATCGTACATATCCTTACGGTGTCACAGTGACGCCCGGCACACGTTTCATGATAAACTCTGCAGCTACTGTGGCCTTCGGCTTCCCTACATCCTTAGGTCTCGTTTCAAATGTCAGAGACATTACTCATGTTTTAAAATGTGGAGCGATACCTGAAGAGGAACTGGCGATTAAGGTTACTAAGATCGATGGTGTCCATGTCGATAACGTGAATATCCTTGAAGCCAGTTAAGGCAAGGTTTGCAAGTATTTCACATCCCAGTCCACCGGCACCAATGACGAGAATCTTTGCTTGATTTCTGAGGAAATCCTTAACCTAGATAAAGGGCAACGAAGTCAGCTCAGGGATGTGACCATAAGGTGTCGAGACGTACGCCATCACCAGCAAGGAAGGAGGGGTCTGTGCGTGGCCCTGGCCTATCGAGAACCTGATCAATATGGAAATAACGACCTTGCCAGTCTGTGTTCTGCGAAGAAGCTGCCATATATAAAACACAGTGCAGCGACAGCGATTAACAACCCACTGAAAGCGTGAAATCGCCGAAATGATCTCACCTCGATCGTGTTTATCTTACTTAAGCAAGCAT
Organism: Termitomyces sp. T70a; assembly: GCA_017657195.1. Classification (NCBI taxonomy): domain Eukaryota; kingdom Fungi; phylum Basidiomycota; class Agaricomycetes; order Agaricales; family Lyophyllaceae; genus Termitomyces; species Termitomyces sp. T70a. Next base: position 43,584 of record JAGGAT010000075.1, on the reverse strand, counting down.
ATCAGAAGAAACGAGCCACGACATGTGCCTTGTATCTTGTTGGAGCCCTCCTTAGCTCAATGTTTAATTTCAGCTCTAACCTCACTTCACTGGTTAGGGCCTTTCTCCAACTCAAAAGCTTGGATCAGCCTTAACCTCACTTTGTTTGGTTAAGGCCTTGTTTTGCCAACTTAAGGCTTAAAGCCAGCTCAAATCTCACTTTGTTCAGTTAAGGCCTTGTTTTGAAAAACTAAATGCTTATTCACAGCTTCAACCTCATGTCATTTAGTTAAATGCTCAGATTGGGCCTCAACCTCACTTTGTTCGGTTAAGGCTTTTTGTACCCCTCACCAGAGAAAGAGGATGGCTCACACAATATAAAGCCATCCAATCTCAGAAATGTTTACCATTTCATGAAAGAATTACAATAGACATTATCATCCTCAAATATTTTTGGCAAGGTTAATAGCTTTATGAATGTCTCTACTGTACTAGTAGAAGCAACACGGTCACGATGTTGCATTGGGTCCATGATATTTGAAATGTCTTTTAGCTGTACGCACATGCATATGTCTAGACAGAAATATCGGGAACCCTGCTAACAGCGATAGGCAACCAAATAGATGTATATATTGCCAGAATTAGAAACAACTCAGTGAACTAAAAACCATGAGCAGTCTTCTTCAGTTTAGTGGTCACCAACACTTCAGAACCCGTCTTGTACTCTCCATCTTGAGTGGTAGACATGTAAAGATCGATAAGATTCGCCCAGAGGACAAAAATCCTGGTCTTAGAGGTATGTTGTTTTTTTCTGTATGTTTTGATCTACTATTGAACGGCTTGTCTCGAAAGACTTCGAAGTTAGCCTCCTACGATTGTTAGAGAAGGTGACAAATGGCACGGTGATCGAAATATCTGTCACTGGTGCGCGTCTTGAGACAAGTGATTTAGAGCTGCCTGAAATAACTGTGTCCAGGTACCGCGATCCTTTTGAAGCCTGGTATTATTCTCGGGGGCGTTTTAACGCACGACTGCCCTTTGTCACGGTCAATTGGCTACTATCTTGAGCCTATAATTCTGCTCGCACCGTTCTGCAAAACTCCGCTTCAGCTCACGTTGCGAGGTATCACGACGGATGAGAATGATCTTTCGGTACGTTACTCTTCAAAGCTCTTGCGTGCGTATCAAACTCGGACTTTCAGGTGGACTTGCTGAGGACAGTCACTTTGCCTCATCTTCAGCTCTTCGGTATCTCGGATGGTTTGGAACTACGGGTCAGTTATTTTTACCATCAAGCCTGAAATTGTTGCCCATATTTTATTAGATAAAAAAGCGTGGCGCGCCACCGGAAGGTGGCGGAGAAATACAATTTCTTTGTCCAATTGTTAAACAAGTCAGAACTTTGAATTTTATGGAACCTGGCAAAATAAAGCGCATACGCGGAATCGCGTACGTGCATTCATAAAATCATCAGGATATCGCTTACTTGTCGCTCAAGTCATGCTGTTCGAGTCAATCCGCAGTTCTCAAATCGTTTGATTGAATCCTCTCGATCTATTCTCAACCGCTATATACCTGACATATACATCTATTCCGACGTTTATAAAGGCAATGAAAGTGGAAAGTTAGTGTTCCCCTTTTCTATCTAAAGGTGTCATGAGTTACGTATCTCTATGTAGATCACCAGGGTACGCGCTGAGTCTTCTTGCGGAGTCGACTACTTCCGCAATACATTGCGCAGAAGCCATATCTAAGCCAGGAGTACCTCCTGAGGACCTTGGCCTTGAAGCTGCTCGTGCTCTCATGGCCGAAGTGAAACTGGGTGGTTGCATAGATCGCAAACATCAGATTCTTGTCCTCTTAATGATGGTTCTTGGGAGCGAGGATGTCGGGCGATGCTGTATGAGTGAACCTACTCCGAGGACGTGTGTACCTTCAATTGAAAACTTTTCCCGTCTTACGAACTCTATACACATGAACAGAATACAATTCTTACGAGACGTCAAACAGTTTTTTGGAACCTCCTTCAAAATTGTACCTGCGGGGCCAGGCTCTGGCCAGCTTTTGTATTCCTGTTATGGGACAGGCTACGTTAACGCGAACCGGGCACTCGCATGAAATCTTCTCTAGATCTGATCCCATTGCACACTATACAACAAGCTACCGACACTACGTCCACGCTGTTTACGTGCAACACGCAACGCGACACAGACTGAGCTAGTTCAAGCTTCGGTGGTTATGAGCCCCTAGGCAATATGAAAGAGCACGCAAATGATCAGCCCGAGGGAGAGTAGCAAAAAACTGATAGACATTGGGTGCGACGGATTCCGCATCGATACGCATTAATTGACTCCTGTTGTTTTACCTGCGCCGAATCCACAATGCTGAGAGAGTTATTAAAACGCCAGCAGTGAAACATAACGTATGGCCGAAGGTAAACGGCATGCTAACACTTGAACTTGGCTTGACTCGGGTGCCTTTGAGGTCAACGAATGTCGGGACGCGATTTTTCCCCCAACCGTCATCTAATAGTTGCTGGATCATGCTGTCGTCCAGTAAGGCAAGCTCTTCCATATCCCAAGTATTGCAGACATCCGTCATCCATTTCATCCTCCTCTTTCCTACTTCACCGCCAACTCCGGGCGCTCTAATCTTAAGCTGAGCCCTAAGCTCTCCGACTTTGGAGATGGCCAACCCTTCAATCCCAGTCAAAGCACTCTGTAGTCTCTTCTTCACCAGATTCGCCATTTTTGGCCCGTTTCCATTCGTTGAGATCATCACCTGAAGTGGTCCATCCCGTATTTGCGACCCAAAATAGAAATCGCATAATTCTGGTATGTCTGCAGCATTAACTGGAATTCTGGACTTTCGACACATCTCGCAAACTTCGCGTGAGAGCTCAGTATCATCCAGAGCAGTGAGAACCATGTCCATTCCTTGAAGTTCTTCAACACCGGCGAAAAAGCGATCGTGGTAGGTAATGCGGCCGATATGATCATGAATGAGGCGTTCAACACGCGAGTTAAGGCCATCATGAGGGGCCAGGACATTTATATTGGCGCCTGTGATTAGGATGGAGTCGATACGCTGAGCAGCGATTTCGCCGCCACCGATGATAAGTACATTCTTGTTTTTGAGTTGCCAGGCTATGAGTAAAGAGCCCATGAAGAGCAAAGTCGGAGTTAGTCAGCAGAAACGTCCTATTTTGATTACGGACGTCGACATCAACGCACAATAATGCCTCCAAAAGCTGATATCAACAAGGCTGGCTGGGAACAGAGCGAGTTCCCTATTCTCTGCGAGACATGTGAGTACCTTGTCTGTTCTTTTTCTTTTGTTTGACACGTCTCCAGGCCTCGGCAGCAACCCCTTCGTCAGAATGGCTCGTTCATGTTCATGTCTCCCCTCTTTCTTTCTCTTCTAACGCCATATTCAGTCCAAACAAGAATATGGACGATCATGTGGTACCTGTGCACGTCCATTCACCGTCTTTAGATGGAATCCCGGCGCCGGCGCACGATTTAAAACCACGGTCATTTGCCAAACCTGCGCTAAAATCAAGAACGTCTGCCAAACGTGTCTCCTTGACCTTGAATACGGTTTGCCTACTCAAGTCCGGGACACGGCCCTCGCTTTCGAACATGAAGCGCCCACAAGTGACATTAATCGCGAGTATTATGCACAGAACATGGAGAGCAAGGTGAGCCTCTGATATCTATTGATTGAATTTGTATGCTAACATATAGCAGCTAGAGGGTAACAAATCTGGCTTGGATTCAGGTCGTGCATCCTCAGCAGGAAAGGAGATGTTGAAGGAATTGGCGCGGAGTGACCCGTACTACAAACGTAACCGGCCACAGATCTGCTCATTTTTCGTGAAAGGGGAATGTAACCGCGGAAATGAGTGTCCATATCGGCACGAGAAACCAGCCAATAACGAGCTAGCGCACCAGAACATTCAGGATCGTTATCATGGTCGAAATGACCCTGTTGCTCGCAAGATTTTGGCGACTCACGCAGAAAACCGAGGGTTGAAGCCCCCAGATGATGTTACCATCGTGAGTCTTGTCCAATTGCTCACAATTGCACCTTGTACGATCTTTTTGTCTAGACATCTATCTTCCTCTCTAGTCTTTCCCCTGATTCGACGGAGCTCAGCATACGGACTCGAGTATTGCAATCCCTTCCAATTGTTAAGCCTACGCAGATAAAATCTGTTGTGCACGTCGCAAAATCACGGTTTGTTCTCTGTCGTTGAATTCGTATGGTGCTTAATTCTATCCGTGTCAGCTGTGCATTTGTCAACTTCAAAGAGAGAGCTGATGCAGAATTAGCTGCTCAGGCTTGGGCGAATGGACTCGAAATTGATGGCGAGACGATTAACATCAAATGGGGCCGGAGTCGTCCTGGTGGTACAAAGTCCCCTAGCCTCCCTCCGACTCCATCAACGGTTATATCGTAACCATTATTGAATGCATGTGTAATGTATCATATTGATTGTACAAGAAGTTAGTTACTGTGACTTTGAATGAATGGATGAATGATTTCGATTTTGGCCGCCGACAAGCTACTATTAGCTAAGAGCGGGGCAGGCGCATACACTGTGACTTTGATTTCAATGAATTGTTTTTTGACTGGAACAACATAATTAAACATGTGTTCAATGTATAGTGATAGAACGTCAAACATTTTTCCTCTAACTGATCGGCTGAGAACCTGAATCGATGTACGCGGTACTTTTTATACTCATACGAACAACCCCCCGATAATGACGCCAGATAACCATGTTGCGACAGGGAGAATTCCTGAACCACCGGTGATCGCTCTTCCTAAATTGACCAGGCCGGGGCCCGCTAAATGCAAGACACGATGAGTTCATGCCATAACACAAGTAAAAGACTTACGACAAATCCCTGCCAGACCCCATCCAACACCGAAGAGAGATGCACCTCCGATGAGCTTCAGGTCAATTGGACCACCTTTAGGAATAGACCAGCGCCCTCCAAGTAGAGGCTTCTCGGAACCGCGGAAGAATTGATATAGTATGATGGACGTAGGCAATGCACCTGCTGCAAGGAATGCGAGAGAAGGATCGAAAGAAGGATTAAGAGGGAGGCTGAGGAATGACAAAACTCTTGTGAACTCGCTCAAGTTAGAAAAGCGAAGAGCAAGAGCAAATTCGAAGCCTGTAGCAAGAAAAACAAGGAGACGAAGGATAGATTGATACTTTTGTGGAGCAGACGTAGCTTCCGCTGGCGGGCGCTTTGCAATAACCTGGACAAAGATATGATGAATTTCATAGCCTGCATGTATAATAAAATAACGTGCAAGAGCACTAAGCAATGTTGATACCGCTACTTGGGTCCCCAATAGAGCCCTGCCATTATGGCCAAGAGACCAGTCCATGATGTCACGTAAGGGAAGTTCGGATGGTAAGAACTTGACTGTGATGACACCGGTAACAAAAAATGTCATGGTGGCAACAAGAGAACTAGATAGAAGTCCGACTTAGAAATATAATCTATATCACTCATACAAAACCATACCGGAGAGAGAACCGGGACATTCCACATATCATATGACTGCAAATAACTGGTTCAAAAAGTGAATACAAAGCAAGTAGACGCACATTTACCCAGATGTACAGCCGTTAGAAAGCTGCAATCAATTAGCAAAAGATTGGGAGCATAGAGATTCACTAGTATTCACTTTCGAGCCGAACCCAACAAGAAGGCCGGAGAGTGCGACGCGACCGATGCTATGCGGGAATGGTGATGGGCCATGTCCCTCTAAGAGCCCAATGAATGCGCCTCCCGAGATAAGACCAAGAACGGCGAATGCAGGCTCCTTTCTGCCAAGAACAGCGCGGTGGACGAAACCAGATATCCCAAAAACATCACCATTAAGTATTAAAAGGGCATGGACGGGAAGAGAGAGGCCAACACCGCCTATAAAGGACTGTACAGGCGTAGGAAAAGACATGGACTGAAAGATTAGCCGGGATATGACATCTTATTTAATACTGGGTATGTACTTATTTATGTAACTTCAATTTCGTTCTTTTCTACATCAATGACTAAGCTCAAGGTTTGTCGACATCATATCAGATTGTCAATCAGAACACATGGCTTGTTTCGGGTCCGTGCCAACTGGAAATGTATTCACACTACTAGTAATTTGTACGTACTCTTATATAGATCCGAGCCCAGTAGCAATCGGACAACAAATGTGCTCAATGGGGGAAAAAGGTTGGAATCAAAGCAGATCATGGATGTGAATATTATTAAGGCCTGGGAATGCCCACAGCTGGCACCATGTGGAGTGCTCAAAAAAAACTGGCGAAAGAGCCCAAAGTCCCTTCCAGTATCGAGGAGCAAGTCAACGATGGTCAAGACGAGGGAGCCCATACGACGAGATGACGATTAGGTACCTTCGGGAATCGGAACGGTGTCCATCTGTCCCAAGGAAATGGTATTGTATGACATTTCAGACTCTAGAAGTGTAGCGGTTGGGTTTCCCGCTATGGAAATGACTGGCAGTTCCAGAGCCTTGTCCACTCTGAGTAACGGGTCACAGTATAGTAACGATGTTTGTTCTAATGGGACAGGTAGTCCAACTGGTTCGTCGAGTGCAATTCCGACGTGTTCCATTTTAGGCAAAACGTTACAAGAAGATTTCCCTTATATTACTTCGTCATATGCTATATCTCTTACTTAAGCCTAAGTAGCCAGAAACCTTCATAAATAGCCTGTATATACGTTCATGTAGTCAAAAGTTGAAATTTGGAAGTACTTAGTTTTAATAAAATTCTTATAATCTGGCGCTACTACGTATGTCCAATTCAAACGGTAATTTGTCTCTTGACGTACCTGGTACAGCGTTAGGCAATAATGTTGAACGAGGTGACCACTGTTAGTATATCTTTTCTTCGTCCGATTTGAATAATGCTTGTACACAGAATATTGTACACATAATACTAGCGACATTCAACCGAGGGAGTTTTGGTATTCTTCTGTGGACTTGGAAATACTGAGGCAAAATGAAACAGGGTACCATTTTTCAAGCAGTCTTCTACATGTTGATTAGTGGGCTTGAGTGAGGATTTGTCCACAGGTTGGTCTGTCTTCCCGTACAATCGATCAGATAGCATGAGGCGGTCGTAAATGATAACATGCATATGTACATGAGAGTCTCTGTAAAGTCTCTGTATAGTGTGTAAATACCTGTCCTCACAGTCCGAAACCTTTGATAAACGGCTACAAGCATTAGTTGATCAGAAAGTATAACAGAGAAACGACAAAACCTGACCGACCTTCAAGTCAGAGGCATCTATGGGGCATGGAAAACTGAAGCTATTTGAAATCACAGGTGATATTGTTATGATAAGTATTCGTATTGCCAACTTGAGACCTGATGCTTGAAAACTTTTTTACAAGATAAACAGCGGGGTAACGCACCGTGATTTTATAATCGACCTCGACGTTGGATTTCGGGCCGGTGGCACCACACTTTGATGCAAGGTCTCGTATGATGAGGCCTTGCGGGTCATCCGTCGACTTGTATGTAATAGTAAACGGGAAAGTCCAATTGGTAAGTTGGTTGGCTTTGAACACCACATTCTTCGAATCGCCTTCGCCAACTTGGGTATTATTTATAGGATAAAATATCTGTAGAAAAATTGAGAAATGCTCTTCAAACCACATGATCATTGAACATACATCCGCTTGAATTTCTTTGAAATTCACTGCGAAATAATTCGGATTGTTCACACTGGAAAAAGATAATCAGTTTAGAGAATGATGATGAGATGAAGACCGACGATATATTTACGCCAAGGTTAACGGCAATGCCATTGTCTACCAGTTGGATCTTATCGTAACTCAAATGAGCATATTACAGGCAGCGAGTTTAAGATCCTACTAACTGCACTCCCGTCCTTTGACACTGTATCAACGCCTCCTATAATGACATTTGGAGGGCGTATCCACTGTCATCACATAGTGAGTGTCCATCAACAGACTGGCGGTCAGACAACACATTACCAGTGCAAGCGAAAGAATTATACATATAAATAGGAGGATTGCACTCATCAAGGTGCAACAGAAGAACCGGCACAAACACCATCCACGGCCACCCTTAGCTCGTATAAGGTGGAAGGCAGAGGACAGTAAATGCAAACTCACCCTTGTCCACAAATTGCCCTGATTTTCGTATCTGTAGTTCCTCAGCGCACGAGGTGTCCTCGAGGTGAAAACTAATTGAATTTTGACTTCCTTGATGAATAAAAGCGACCTACTTCTCTCTGAATCCACCGCCTTCAAGCGTGTTTACCTTATATCCTTGTCCGAAGGCCCCATTTGCAGCATGTTGTGACTGCGAACGGTTCGGCGGGTAGTAATTGGCATATTGTGGTTCATCGCTATATCCAGTCCCATACGTATCATACAATGGACCAACTCTCTGATCATACGCCTGATGAGGCACGTAGGGGTTGAAATCTGCCGTGGGCTCGCTGTAAGGAGGCTGGGACTGGAGGCGGGCAGGTGGTTGGTCATATGGGTCTCGGAAAGCCATCGTATAGAGTCGTAAGCGTGAGTTAGGTCAGAAACAAATATCCAAGGTTCTGGCTTATGAACAAGATGGAAGTCGGACTGGAAAAGTCTCCAAACGATATGGAGAGTGGAACTGCGGTTGCTTGTTTTGGTAGACTTGGTCACAAAACACTGCCTCTCCACATCACACCGACACGCACGTCGTTTCTAATATCATGATAATGCAAGCCCCAAGTTGAATGAATATGCATGACATCCCAAGCAAGACAACGCGTTGAGAAATACCCTGAGTGTTTAGAACATACGTGATGAAGCAGAAATGGGTGCACGCAGTACAAATGCAGCATGTACGAGTCTAAACTATGTATCTTTCATCTCCATTAATTTTAAGGAAGAAAGGGCACCCTTTGTCCTCCACTGGGGTCCACTTGCTGTGATCGAAAGGGCGTCCTTGTACCTGCTGGGAAGAATCTTTGAGGTCCATTGCCCATCGGTGCTTTCAATGCTTGACCCGTCGAAGTAGATGGTGTAGGCAGTTGAGCTTGAGGATGGATGCGGTTGGTTCCTGACGAGCTATAGTTAATATTTCCAAAAGAATTCTGATCATTTTGCCCAGCCTGGGGTACGGATTGGCGTGACCTCGCCGGTTGAGAAGAGGTCTCGGCCATGTCGCGCCGTTGTTGATCAGAGTAACCCGAAGGTAAGTCCTGTGTTTGAATGTGACGGGCGGATTGAGTAGAACTCTGAGAAGCTCGTGCGGCCCTAAATCTTGCCGGAGTGGGAGGCGGGGGCATACTGTGAGCTGCTTGGTTTTGTGCAAGATGTTGCTGGCATTGTATTTGTTGTTTTTCTGAATTCGGTTTGATCCTCTTGAAGTTCTGAGCAGTAATCTGAGCATGAGTAGGTTGTGGACGGTGAAATTGAGGTGTCGACGGAGGGACATAAGAATATTTGCTATATCAATGAGTATATGCACGCTCATGTCAAATCACGCAGCAGACTTTACTTGATGAATGAACTTGCAGGTCGATGTTGTGGTAGAGTAACAGGAGGTGATCGCGGATCACTTGTTAAAGGAGGATTGTATATATTCTCGACTCCATTTGAGGTGAAGTTCGAAAGGGTTTGGCCGCGAGGGAGTGTCAGACGGTTCGGTCCTAGTGGAGTAGCGATGGAATGTGGACTAGAAGTAGCCGCGTGAGCTCTTGTTTGATCATAGCTGTTGGACATAAGGAAATGTGGAAGTGTCGCTGTCACAAGCTCACAAAGGCACTCCAGTGGGTGGCCGCTTGCCATTAGCATTCAAACCGTTAAAAACTTGTTGGTCTGAACGAGATTTAGCATCGAGGTATTGGCTTTTTCCCATGTGCTGTCGTAGACCATTGTTTTCGTCTTGCAGTTGCTCATTGAGTCTGACGATACATCAGTCACAGAATAGATGAACAGACATCTGCGAAGAAGCAAGTACTTCTTGAGCTCTCCGATATCATGCCTCAGTCGCTCGATAAGCGCTCTCTGTTGTTGGTATCGTGTTCTATGGTGCCGTATCTGTGCAGCCATCGTTTCATGTTGAAACTGAAGAGCGGGTAAAGTAGATTTCAACAGAATGTAAGATTATGCGTACCTTAGCTGCATTAGCAACAGAATCTAGAGCTATAGGAACTGATTGAAACCATTCTGACATAGGTGCTTCCATCTGTCGTACTGTGACGTTAACTTTCATATGGGTGAGAATTTGAGAATTGGAACCTCGCGTTGCAAAGGTGCGAGCTGTATTCCTGGAGACCCGCATATGCTACAACTCTGATCCGCATCTCCATGGACATATAATTGACAAGCCTAGCAGAGTCTCTGGATAACGTACTGAGATGGTTATTGCAGACGATATGTCCACATTCGGTGAGCCAAAATGGAACAGTTGCGCCGGAAGGCAGTGCAAAGGGCAGTTGACATCGCCCGCAGTTTGCGAATTCCCAGAAGTCATAGTCAGGCTGGGCAACTGCAGTAGCAGACATGACAACACCTTTGAAGCCTTGATGGAGGTTGCCAAGCACAATTATGTCATATTAGAAGTGCCCGGATTTCCCACCTTTTATCTTCTTTTATCTTCTTTTCCACACGGTAGTCATACAAAGCTGACTGATGTTTGGCGGAAACAAAGTACTGATAGGCGGCTCAATAATAGATACCATCATCATTTCAATGACTTGAGAGATGCTGTTTGTTACAAACCTGGCATGCTGTGTGTTGCTGTGGAAGGTCAGCCAACTTAAGCGCTAGTCAAGGCTTTCATTCGACCATCGTTTCGCAACGCTTATGGGCGTCGAAGACCAACGGAAGAAACTCATGGCTAACGGCCCCGCCTGGGGCGACCGGCGGTTTGCTCACGTGGCTGGCGGGCCGTGTGAGGGTCCCGACTCGGATGCCATCTGTAACTGCGACGTCGAAGCATTAACACCTATCGTTCTCATGAACTATGTCACTTCGCCTCCACCTCCAATTACACACATTGTGACCCGTGGATGGACCTTAAATGACATCCTCAAAAAAGGCAAACGATTCCGTGAAGTCCCTCGAGTGGCGTTAAAGGAGGCCACTAAGTCCATCGTTAAATTCGACAGAGATGGGGTTCCCCTCATCATAGAAGGCCTTCACGAAGAACCCAACTGGCCAAAGGAGGATTTTCATCCAGACTGGCTGCAAAACTACGGACCCAAGGGTCTGTACACGTCGATTCTAACGACTTCATCTAATGAAACGCTCCTTCCAGAAATCAGCGCTCGAAATATCTATGACCGGACTGACAGGACGATGCTCCTTGCCCAATTTATTGAGCAATGCCGTTCGGCATCAAACTTCGCATCGCCGGAAGGTGGGTCTTTTGTCAATTTCTAGACTTTTCTTAAAGTTTTTAATAGAGCAAGAACGATTATATGGTAAAGATGCGGAGTGTCCTGAAAAATGGGCAAAATGGCTCCGTAATTCAAAAGTTGTTCCCCTGTCTCTCATACCAGACAATGCTGAGGATCTGTTGGTGAGTTGCAGACGGAGATCTTGCCCATTATTCTATTAATTCATCGATTGGATTGCAGTCGTCTCGACATGTCGAGACTTTGATGTGTTATATTGGTGTAGGGGATACTTTTACTCCATGCCACAAAGATCTCTGCGCTTCATCCGGTCAAAACCTGATGTGCTATACAGAAATGGATGGTTCATCCTTTTGGTTCATGACCAAAGGCGGGGATGCTCCTGAAGCTTCCCAATACTTCCACGAATTGGAACAAGAACTAGACCATGAGACGCATGCCATCACCATTGAGCAGCTTGCCGACGCTCCCTTCGATGTATATATTGCGGAACAGAAATTGGGGGACCTGGTCTTGGTTCCACCACGAAGTTGTCATCAAGTGGTGAACTTTGGAGGCATCACCATCAAGACCTCTTGGTCGCGAATGACCTTGAAAGGGCTTGAAATCGCTTATTACCATGAGTTGCCCATCTATCGAAGGTACGCTCGTTATTTCAAAATGATATTTTTTCAACAAATTTATCACTAGAGTGTGTCGGCCGGAGATATACCGAGTTAAATCCACTATCTATGAAACCCTCGTTAAGAGAAAAAATCTTATGTTTTCATCGCGCAATCATAATCAAAGTCAAGCTGTGCTAGCATCAAAGATTGGGGACCAGAAATTGATATTAACAACCGAAAGCTTACTCAAATTATTCGACTCCGTTCTGCTCGAAGAATCTCCGACTCCTCATCGCCGTATTCATTGTCTACAGCCCATGGCGCCAACGACAGCACCTAATACCTCACTTGCATCTACAATCATCGACCAGTTAACCTGTGATTTCTGTGGAGCGGATATATTTCAGAGCTTTTTTGAATGCCTTTGCTGTGTCAATGGTCTTGAAGGTTTAAACAGCTCACAGGCTAAACACGGCGATGGTTTCGTCATTTGTACCGGTTGCTATATCGAAGGTAGAAGCTGTAAATGCGGAAATATGGACCCAATACAGTGTCGTCCCTTTCAAGAACTTCTTGCTGTCCGGAACAAGGTTGCCGAGTTGCTTTCCGCGTACAAACCTCATCCAATTCCTTTGCTTGACGACAAGTGAGTAAGCACTTTTATGGTGTATTCGGTTATTTTGATGCATGAGATGCAGCGCTCCCGTTTTTGCTCAAGGATTATTCAGAGTTGCCTGCAAGCTACAAGAAACGCGCAAAAATCTCAAGGTTAGTGTGAAGCCGTGTATAACTTGAAGTGCTCATGCCATGCATATCTTACAGGGTGGAGAGAGGATTTGTTCTACGACTGTGGCTGGATCTGGTCATGCCGTTCCTTGCTCCTGGGTCCTGAGTTGCAAGAAATGCCACCGAAGTAGATGCTTTACGCATATCCTGATGTCGCAAAAGCTTCATGCTGCGGACGCTCTTTTAATTCATGCTTCTGATCCATCACATGAAGAGCACCACCGCCACCATGGTAGCTCGCTTCAGAAGTACGAGGAGGGCAAAGACGATTTCTTTCGGACTCAGCGGATGGGCTCCAAACCGGACCTTAAACAACAGCGAGTCCATCTCGCCGAGCAATACCATACCTGTAAGCCCATCAACTCAGCATTCATACAAGCAGGATGGTATGATGTTCATGTCCAATTGGCGCCTGTGAGTAGGAAATAAAGGTAGTTCTAAGTACTGAGTCAGAACATCTCGCAGGTGATTATCGAGACCAAAGATAGAAGCAAGCAAAACTCAACTCCACCTCTATCCCCTTTAACAGAAATAGACAGTCCTCTCCCCGTGTTTGACGTCATAGCGCCTACAATTAGGCCGACAGCTATGTTCCCCTCATTGAAACGCAAACGCATTGTTCTGGATTTCGTAGCTGTGCCCAACAAAAGGTACAATGTCAGAGAACCAGACAGACTGTCTTTGACCTTTTCAGCGCCTGAGCCCTCCCTATCTCAGGAGATTGTCCCCGATGTCCAGGTAGACCAGACACCATTCCATTCATCGATTATGTCTCATGATCTTTCGGTTACTTCACAGTCTGATGTTGACCTATTCACTTCAAGCAGAGTTGCTAACAATTTGGTCTGTAAACGAGACCAAGAAGTCGTGCAGGTGTGATGGTCTGTCGACTGGCTCGATGCGCGGCTTTGACGGTCACCGATGCAGACAGATCCTCGATCACTGTCAACTAACCGGTGCAACAAGACTTCACATACTCGAGCCTCAACTTCTCAGACGCCACTCAATTCTTCACGCTCAGAAATGAGTTCTAAGGATTCTACGCCGTTTTTCTCTCAGGGAAACGAGAGTAAAAAGCATAATTATAAGAAGCACCAAACTCTTTCATCATCACCAACAGCGTCCATGTCTTTTTCGACTCCTACTGCGTCTCGTTCAGCCTCTTCTACTTCTACGCGATCGCCTCAAGCCAGGAAGCGATTGCAAACGGGAGACATGACTTCCACCGATGAAAGCAAGAAATCAAGACCACACGGACCTTCTCCAAGTCCAATGACTCTAGACCAGCCCTCAGGCCTTGCCACACTTGTAGAAGAAAGCCAACGAAAATCGACGACTGTGCGCAGACTTCCACGTATTAAGAAATACCCCCGACCTATGAGACAAGTATCTGAAGTTTCATCGTCTTCGTCATCTTCATCGACAAATTCACGGTCCACCCCTTCGGACGGTTCTGATCTGACCCAGGTTCTCGACAGCGTAGTAAATGAGAAGCACTGTGCTCCAGCAGCCTTGAATATCAACCCTCTTACCGAGCAAATACCGTCAATCAACGAGGACATACCGCAAGCAGCGCAGACCGCTCCTATAGACCTTGATGCGTTGAATAAGGCAATTGAGATTCTTACGGATGCAGCAAGGACTATCGCCAAGTTACAGCCCCTTCCGCCTCAAATTCCTGATTCCATCTCAACAATTGCGACTCCAGTGGGTCAAGTATGGCACCAATTTCTTTATCTGGGTAATAGGATTGCTCATAAACCCTTAGTTTACCTCTCATCATTCTCAGTCCACGGTACGCCAAAGAAGGGGTATTATCATGTTTGGTATTGAACAAAATGGTTCACAGATCCAACCACCGACCCCTGGATTGTTTCAAGTATGTCATACTCATTTATTTCTCCCCCCCCTCTTTCCGTACTGACCTCTTGTCAGGACAGTTTTTTCCCTCCGTTTGTAAGCCTACTACTTCCTCAACGAGAGCACATTTGATAAAAACGACAGCAACCATACCCCCTGTTGTCTCCAAGGAAGTGGTCGACGTCCGGTTATCAACAATCATCACAAAATCATGATGGACGCTTCTATGGGCGCTTCGAGGGTCAGTATGTTTTATAACAGGAGGATATTGGACCTAATAATTCTCAGGCGGCCCAAGGTCGCGGCCCCTGGTTGATTATGGTCACCTTTCACCCTTATATCACGAAGGTATGTCCTTTCTGTGAGCGGTTATCCGACTCGAGTCCAACATCTACAGATGGCGCAACCATAAGATCTGGTCCTACTTACTTCAATAGCAGACGCGATTCTTATCAAGAGGATCACATCCGACGTTTGGATAATCGGAGTCATTCTTATCGACCTTGGCATAGCGTTGCCCAGGCACGGGGGATACCGCAACGTTCTGCGATGAGATTTGACAATATAGACCGTCGCCCGCATAATCGGTCTTTCTATTCCCGATCAAAATTTGGGGAAAGAGGCATGCCCGGATACCGTCGTCCGACAGAGTTTTCTCCTCGAGCAGACTTGGCTGGAGTGAAATCCTCAACATCTGTCCTTCAAGGTCAAGGTTCCAACGATGGAGCCAACAATAAAGTTAGCAATTCCGACCAGAATCATGTCGACCGAGCCTGCCCTTATCAACAAAATCCACCCTGGCATTTACCACAAGTGCTCTCATCGGCTTCAGTTGAATCACCTACAGATCGTTTATGGGAGAGGCCATTAAGTTCTCAAGTACGACAGACACCAGAATGCTCTCCTCACATTATGACACCACGTATGTTACAACTCCAAACTGGCGTAGTATATCGTCTAACATGTATTCGCAGCACCTGCGAATTCTGAGAACGGGAATTCCGTTGAACGCCACAGTTCTCCCATCGATTGTAAGTGGTTTGGCTATGCCACAAGTCTGTTATATCATAAGCTGATAATACATACAGCTGCGAACTGGGAGGATTCCTACGAGCAGGAAGATACCGTCATTGAAAGAGAAATTCCGCGGATCGAGCCTTCTAGGCCTCAGCAGAACGAGTTTTCATCATCTTTCGCCCCTCTTTATGGTGAATTCTTCGCTCTCCCCTCCTCGTGGCTTTCCAATCTTAGCATTCCATTCAGATAACCCATGGGCCAACTAATCAAGGACTTTGTCATTTGACATTTTGAGGGACTATATACCTACTTGCTGTCTGCTTGCTTTGTTGTATTTGCTTGTTTTATGCATCTGATTCCACCAGCCGAGGTATATTTTAGGTGTGAATGTGGACCCCAAGGAAAGATATTACGGAAAAGACAAATAAGGGTATCAAATATCAGGCAATGAAAGATATGATGACATAAGCCGGATGAACGTCGAGAGGTGCGTGTCAGTCAAGAGAGCCAATGCGAAAGAGATTATGGGTGTAATATATGCAAAAAAAAAAGCGAGATGGTCAACACCGACACGTCAGAATTCTGAAAAAACTTGATTTAGGTTGAATATCGTCAATTTGCTGCTGGCCATTGTATCCATCCCCATGTGAGATACCAGCCTCTCCAGCTCGGGCACGCACATTGCTAACAGCTGGAGGGGCAACACCGATACTGGATACCATAGGTGATGCACGTCCATAAGGCTGCTGAGTTCCGTATCCATCATCAACACCGTCTCGAGCATAATCGTATGCTCCAGTACTTGGGTTAGCATATGGATGCCCTGTTCCAAGTGGTACATTCACTTGTGCAGCGGTAGAGTGAGGAGTATATTGACCAGGTGTAGAGATGCCACCAGGAGCGAGGGGGTTGGTCCGGCGCTTTGAACCATGGCGAACCAATGCAGGGGACGGAGGCACAACGTTACCTGCCTGGGACCGCCGACGATCGGGCTCGCGATCCCTGCGACGATCTTGAAGCCCAGGCTGCATCTGTGGAATCAAGGGGTTCGATCCATTCTAGATCAGTCATCAGGAGCAATGTACATGTAATTTGGAATAGACTACACACTGTCGGAGCTTCCCAGCCCTTTCCACCTATTTGACTGGGTGTGAGTCTAACATTCCCAGGAATGAGCAGATGAGCTTTACCATTTAATAGATTCCAATCAAACACGCCGTCCTCAATCTCACCGCTGCTCTTCAGGACCTTTGCGAACAGTTCCCTCAGGAAATCATAGTCAGGAGTTTCTTCAAACCCAAGCTTCCGCACGTAATTCAAGTATATCCCGAATTCCTCTAAGGATGAACCATCAGAAAGAGCATTACCCCTGTGGCACTTTGCATACCGGGGAAGCCGTCACACAATTCCTTGATTGGGGTCGTCTGCTTTTTCTCCCCAATCTTCTCGTACTTCTGTTTGTTAGTAGCGGCTTTTAGGCCCTGCCACGGTAGGCTTCCCCGCAGGAAGTACATGAAAACGTGACCGAGGGCTTCCAAATCATCTCTTCGAGACTGTTCTAATTAATAGCAGATGATGAGCTATGTTACCAAAAGAGAAATGAAAATAGTCATACCTCTCCCCAAATGAGTGTTGATGCTCATGTACCGTGCTGTTCCACTGAGACTCTTGCGTTCTCGATAAGGAATGTGCTGCTTGGTTTTCGGATCACGATACTGTTTCGCCATACCGAAATCCACAACGTGGATAACTGAGGAGAAAAATTAGCCTGGTGAGCATGATGCAAAACCAGGGGACTGACCGTTCGCTCCTTTGGTCCCGGGACGACCTATGAGGAAATTATCGGGCTTGATATCACGGTAGATAAGGTTCTTTTCATGGATGGTTTGTACTCGAGAAATCTGAGTGGAATTGTTAGGTACATGTAGACGAGTCCCAAAGAAACTCTAGCAACCCTCTGGCGTGCCGCCATGCACACCGTCTTTATTGAGAACTTGCGATTACACATGTCGAAGAGGTCTTCCAAACTAGGGCCGAGCAAGTCAATTACAAGAATATTATGGAGCCCTTCTTGACCAAAATGGTATATCTGAGGGATGCCAGCTATAATGAGAAGATGAGCAAAGGGCCAACCATAGCATGAAATAATGTACTGACTGCAGCCGGCTAGGATGCGATAGGAACGACATTCATCTCGTAGCTGAGGGGCTTCAGCCTTCCTGGGTTCCTACAAACGGATTTAGTGATACCCCGCTGGGAGGGTGTGATTGAACAGATACGGACAAATTTGATGGCGACAGTCTGTGAGTTGAGAAGATTGGTTCCTTCCGGCGCTCAACGTGAGCAATGATGACAGATATGACGAGTGTACAATTGAGTCACCTTCGAAGATGACACCGAAAGACCCTTCGCCGATTTTCTTGCCCACGCGATAATGGAGACCAACAAGATTAGCAGTGGATGAAGAATGAGGATGGGAGGACATGGAGGAAAGAAGGAAAGAGGAATTGGAGGAAGAGAAAAGAAAGGAATGGCCAGAGGGTGTGGCCTCTTAGTTGGGCTGCAGCGACAAAACGAGCTCGCCTCGGTTAACTCCGCCAACACTTTAGGCCAAGCGCAGTAGGCATTCAAACAAGTACCAACGACAGAATGTTCTTAACCAAGTCTACTAGCGGCTTCCCTTGCAACCACACTCCCAGTCCGGCTGTTACTGCTACCAATCCTGCTATAAGCACTCGCCTCCTCACTATTTCCCGCCGCCGCTCTGTGAACCAAGCCTCCGCGTCCACACCAATAAACTCGTTCCATCGCGGCCACAAAGTCAACCACCAGAACAATGTAACCGAGCCAGGAAAAGTAGCAATTATCTTCGTCTGCTTCTGGCCTCCTGCTTGATAATACGAATTACAGTCAGTCCAGACAGACTGCCCAAGTCTGTTTTGTAGCCACGTGTTGTACTTGTCTGTAGCTTCTTCCCTAACCTCGAGGGATTTGGCTTTCCCAGCCAGGATAGGCTTCATCAGTTGTATTGCCAAACCGATCTTCGGACCGTTAGTTTGTATTGTTCGCCCGGATCGGTCATGCGTACCTGTGCTTCCTGACTGAAGATGACCGAAGCGTGTCCAGTCGCGACATTAGGCCCTGTAAATCCGTCAGTCTTGTCCGAGTATGACGGTTGAATTCGCATACCGAGGAGCGTGAAGAAATTCGGGAATCCTGGCATGCAGGAGCCGAGGTATGCCGTTGGACCTCCCTGCGATGCATAGTATTCACGCAGGGACAGTTTCTTACTTCCACGGATATCCAAATCGGCGGTCTCCTGTACGTACCAAATGTTAACAAAGTGTCGATTTGGCGCGCGGGAGCTTACTAGAGAGTACCCAGTGCTAAAGACTATCACATCAAATGGCACGACTTTGCCGGATTTCAATTCGATTCCTTCTTCTGCAATGCCCTTGATAGCATCCCACGAAAGCGAAACATTGGGTTTGTGCAGAGCCTGTAGATAACCTGGATCTACGATGATACGTTTACACCCCGGAGCTGCATTCGGCATCAGTGATATGTAGAGTGGCCGAAGATCGTCATCTCACCATATGTGGGAGTAAGAGATTGTACTAGATCTTTCGGGGCAGTCCGTTCAATATAGAAGCTTAATAACTTTGACGGCGAATCAGACAATGTTTGGTGCAATCTCTGAGATGCATTGACGTGCCTTTCGTGCCAGTGCAATGAGCAACCGGTTGTCTTTACGGAAGACTAAAGATGATATGTCAGACTAAAAAAGAGATGAATCGTAACCAGTGAGTTGCAGAGAATGAGGCAAAGGACGAACTCGGGCCATAATCGAATTCCTATACCATCGCATAATGAAAGGGACGTGCGCGAAGACCCATTTGATCCATGACGAATATCGGAAGTTGGCCTATGAAGAAGCGCTGTCAATATTCGTACTGCCACAAAATTGTAATTACTTACACGAGGCACATACCATTGTGGCGTCCTGCAAAAGTTGGTCACGTTGACCGAGGGATCAGCGGATATCTCTGGAATGATTTGTGCACTTGAAAGAGAATACACATCAATATGATTGGCAACCACGACCGCATCAAAATATCTTACGCAGAACATCCATTTCCAATGACAGCGACGCGTTTTCCTCTCAAATCGACATCATGTCGCCACCGCGCAGAATGCCATACCGATCCACGGAATTTCTCGACGCCTTGGATATCCTTGGGAAACAAAGGGTCCATGAATCCACCAATGGCATTGATCACAATTTCAGCTTCTATCTGCTTCGTTTGGCCTGTGGCGACGTCCTTCACCGTCATATGATACAACTGAGCCTCAGAGTCCCATTGGGCAAAGATAACCATTTGTCCTAATTGGGTATGTGACGGCAGTTCGTACTTGTAGTATAAATCCTCCCAATAGGCGCGAATCTCAGGCTGGCCGACAAAGTAGCTCGACCAGTTTGGATTGAGGTCCGTTGACAGGCTGTACCAGTGTCCAGGCACATCAGAGCCGCATCCCTGGATATACTTACAGTGAGTACGGAAACCAGCCACGATAACGTGTCAAAAGCTCTGACTGGGTATGTGTTATCCTTTTAACACTTGATGGTTAGACCACGAAGACGCGTAGGGACACAAATAAATCACACACCCTCCATGTTCCACCGACTGCAGTCGCTTTCTCATAAATCTTTGCCTGGGGATCAGTACCTTGTATTGACTAGTCTTCAATACTCGACAGACCGTAAAGTTCTCAAAACCAAGTTGCTTCTTCAACTGAATAGCTGCTGATATTCCCCCAAGGCTACGATTAGATGACCACACATAAGCATCGGAAGTACATGATTAGTTCCAGATAAGAGCTTACCCCGCGCCGATGATAGCTACACGGGGGACTCGATCAGGCGAAGTCATCGGGAGGATCTGGAAAATAAGTAATCGTTCTAATATGTACTTATTTTTAACCGACGCCATGCCTTTTGATAAACACATGAATGAAGGCTAAGTCACACCATGTTTTGGACCACATGGGCAGATCAAGTGTCAAGAGAGTGTCTTTCAATCATTCACATGTTAGATGTTGGTAGTTGCCTTGAAGTAGAAGTCGGCGCCCACCAAAGACAACAAGTTTTTGTTGATGTGGTAGATGAACACGTGACTCATGTTTTAAGAGGGTAACATCACAACAAGCATAACAGAACAAGTACTAGGGAATACGAAGCAGTCCAATTACAAGCCAAAGACAGGGGGTCAAATTTTTGCACTTACAAAGACACCCAGTCCAAGTCTAAGATCTTACAAATCAAAAGATTACTAGATACCATACAGTATTAGCGCAACTCGAAGCTTGAGCCTACGCGCTCAGCGTCATGGAAAAGAGTCAGCTGTTGATAGCTGCTTATGGCGTTTGTGTCAGTGTATGAGGTAGGGTCAACAGAAGAACTTACGGCTCTGAATTCCTGTGGTAATAGAAACCAGTCATCTGGGCAGCTGGAGGGCTTCGTGAAGCCAAAGATGGGACGCGCTCAGCAGCACGTCGAGCGGTGGATTCTACAGAGTTTCGACGGGGTTGTCGGGGAGCCTCTGACTTGGACGTTGGGTCGGAAGACGACATCTCGACATTCTCTGGGGTAGCTGGTAGCTGATGGGTGACTGACCTTGCACTGCTTGATCTTTGCGGGGGAGCGGGGTTGAGGTCGACACAGATATAATAAAAGCCTGAGACCAAGGGGATGAAAAGGCTGTACTGATGGTGATAAAGATGTGACCTGCTCACCAGCAAAGCTGGCACCATTTATCTCTGACACACGGTGGTTTGGGACCAAAAACCTCTCTTTCCACCGCATGAAGACTATGCTACGGTCACGGTCAGCGAGCTTCATGTGGGGTCTCTTGAGCTCGTCTTTGATGTTACGGAAGGCGGGAAAACGGGCCCAGTGCATGAGGTCTTCTTGCTCGGTTGCACCCCAGTTTCTGGTCAAGAAACCGTATCGGGTGCCGATGATTTCAGCATCAAAGTAGGTGGTGAGGTCTGGATGGTCGTCGGTTAAGCCGCGTATGCGTAGGTAGCCACATAGGTGAGAGGAGGCAAAGTTGACATCCTGTGTGCTATCAGGCGAAGGAAGAGAGGCGGATCATAAAGGAGAGGCATACGACTATAGTGACATCGACATCATAGTTGTTGCGACCGCTCTTTTGGATGCCACGAAAGGTGGCTCCTGGAGAAAGACAGTCGCTGCCGTTGGACCTGACACGGAGACGGGTGATGTCAGCGAGGGGACTTGGGTAGTAGGGGTGGTGGGGGATGGAGCGGACGATGTGGGACGGGGGCTGAGGAGGGGGGGAGTCGCTGGGGGGCGAGGGGACTGCGAGGGACACTGGCTGTCTGTAGTGGGAGAGTCTGGGGTAGGTATCTAGAGTGATTGGGGCGGGCGTGGGGAACTGGCTGGGGAAGATGTCTGGGCGATAGGCGCGGCTGGGGATGGGCTCTTTGCAGGCGGGGCAGACAGAGACGAGGGCCTGGCTGTCTGGGAGACTCGAGTGGCAGGTGGCGCAGACTTTTGGCTGGGCGGCATCGACGACATTGTGGGTCGGCATCAAGTTTCGCTTGTGGGAAACAACGAGGCGTCCCAACCACGCCCACGTGCATTCTATGTCTCTCTCTCTTTCTTCTCCCTTTTGTCCTTCTACCGGCGCTTTTGCCCCGCCAGCAATCACTTCCCACTAGCCCCGTTGGCCTCCATCGAGCACTACCTACTCTGTGTGAATCAGATATCATCTGTCAACTGACCTCCTCAGTCATAGCCTTTGCTCATCAGCACACCATTCATTCGCAATATTACATGTCAATATGAATACTCGTCTCTTGGTATCAAAAACTTATCCTCGGCTGTCGACTTGCAACCTCGGCACGTCCTTCCCCTAGCTTGCCATCGTTTTTTCATCCTCGGCAGCTTCGGGGGTCCCTTCCGATGCGACCCTGTCCCCTGGATCAGTCGCGCCTTTCTCCAGATCCGTGCTCGGCTCAGTCTTTTTTGGCCCACCCTCCCGGATCACAGTCCGTTTTAACGAGTATTTCCGTATCAGCAACACTGAAAGGTCTGTAAGTCGTCTCGGTCACACAACGGAACGCCGCCGACGAACCCATCACCAGGCTAGCGCCAATTATTGGCGTCATCACCAGCCATATAGTACTTATCGAGCGCGCATAGGCGTCTATGACTGCAGTCCGCGTTGTGGGGTCCTGTCAGCACCTTAGTCGCTAATCAGGCTTCCTCGTATGTACAAATCACTCACTTGTATGTTTCTCAATGTCCGGATGCTTTGACTGAGCCCTCCCGCCGATGTGTCAATTGTAGCATTGGGTATTTTGGCCACCTTTTTGCTGACAGTCTGATCATTCCATGTCAGCAGACAGGAACATAACGTTTGAACACGACGTACGCTGGAAAATATCGCCTGTCCTATGGAGATCCCAACAGTACCGCCGAGTGTTCTATCAGATTTCAGTGAATGACATATCTTTGGTTAAGCGCCACATACCTGATAAATCCGAATGTCGCCGTACTCGTAGCCATATCTTTAATGGGCATGGCCGCCTGCAATCCAATCAAAGGTGTCTAAAGTAAAGGAGGTACTAGTAACGGGTACAGTCACTATACCAACACAGCAGACATACCTGGAATAGGCAGCCAAGACCTAGCGCTGCAATTAAGGGATATATCTCCTTGACCACCCTATTTGGTAACCTTAGCTCCTGCACCTACGTGTTGGCTAGAGACATACTGTGACGATGAACCGTCGAGCATAATCATCAAACCCAAACCAATCGTGAAGACACCAAACCCGATCCACATCACTGGACGATATTGCCCAGTGCGAGAGACGATAATTCCCGAAAATGCCGAGGTTACCGACGCTCCCAGAGAGTATGACAACATCCTTAGATTGTACGATCAGTACCAATCGAGATTCAGAAGTGCGAGGCTTTCTTACTCTATTCCCGCTCTAGTCGCCGATGCACCGAGTACTTGATAATAAACCGGAAGATAGTATGCGCCTAGTGTTAGGAAATACTTGAAACTTGTTCGACAAACCCCAAACGGAATTCTTACCAGAGAAAAAGGCAACTGCGTGGAAGAAGGTAGTAATCAGAATGATACCAGTCGTCCTCGTCTACATAAAAGTCGATATCCCAAAACTCTCGAGGAAAAGTCTCATTGAACATACCTGGAATAAACGTGGGGGAACGATTGGAGATCTTGTGGTGTACATCTCATTGACTCCACCAGCGATCAACATAACAACACCAACAACCAGGAGAGCAATAGTTTGCGCCGCACTCCCTGTATAACAATGGCATTGAGTTCATTGAATATTCAAGAAGATACGATACTTACAGCTAGTTTCACTGAAATTAAACCCAAGAAGAAGACAAACAATTCCCCCAACGATTAAACCAAGTCCCAAAAAATCAAATTGTTCCATGTGTTGCTTCAGAGTCATGCCCTGACGAGGATTCAAGTTCAAGAAGAAAAACAATACAGCAGCAGCAACTCCGCCAGTAGGCCTAAAAAAAATAAGAGGTAGCTCCTCAACCAAAGGCAGGGTCGTACAGGTTAATAAAGAAACACCTGTAATAAAAACATCAATTGTCAGCCTGATGATTACAACAAATTACAAACCATCGCCATGAAACGTGATCTGTGAATGCCTAAAAGGTTTCAGTTTCTAAATTCCTGAAATGGTTTTCTCGGCATACTCACACCTCCAAGAAGCGGCCCGACAACACTATTTCAATCTCGTGAGAAAAAAACTCCAAAGCGAAGAGTAAAATCGTCACCTAGCTATACCCCATGTTGCTCCAATGAAGCCACCATACTTCCCACGTCTGAGAAATTCATGTCAGATATGTCAACCCGCGAAAAGATAGACATACTCTTGAAGAGGCACGATATC
This sequence comes from Termitomyces sp. T70a, assembly GCA_017657195.1. Taxonomy (NCBI): domain Eukaryota; kingdom Fungi; phylum Basidiomycota; class Agaricomycetes; order Agaricales; family Lyophyllaceae; genus Termitomyces; species Termitomyces sp. T70a. Next base: position 18,940 of record JAGGAT010000075.1, on the reverse strand, counting down.
GCTGATCGTGATATTGACCTGATGACATCGTCAAAATACGTCATCACTGAATCGAACTTTCTCACCAGTTGTATGATACCGCCACCTCCTATACCTTGCACGGCTCTAGCGACTATAAGCCATGTCTATCACATGTGGTCAGAACAACGTATACTGAAATGAAAACCTATCATACCATGGACTTTGCTCCTCCGCATAGAGCGGACCCCAGCTAGCAATAAACGTTACTATCATTACTTTCACATGCCTTCATAGATTCATACCAGGAATATTAGAATAGTCGCGTATAATATAGGTTTTCGACCTATTAGATCCGACAGCTTGCCGTAGAGCGGAGATAACCTATGGGCGTGTTAATGATAAGCATACTACAATTAGAATTAGAGATCATGGCTTACCCAGCTGCAGCAAGAAGATAAGCGCTGCAAAAGTGGGCATTAGCAAACACATGTTAAGTCGAAGCACGCCAAACACGATGCATACCTTCCGACCCAGCTATAGTTGTTCCCTCCACCAAGTTGATTCACGATCGTCGGAAGTGCCGTTGCAACGATGGTCTGTAGGAATATTTCACAAGTCAACCACACTCGGGACTGTAAGATGTAAGTCAAGACGAACCTGGTCTAAAGCGGCCAAGAACACAGCTAACATTAATCCGGGGAACACCTGCAAAGTAATCAATACCCATTCATGCAATTCGTGGGGTGTACACACAAAGATCAACCGATTTGTAGGGATTGTGTGTTCCTCATTAGCCTTCCAGGAGGCGCCTGGCTCCTGCTTGGCCTCTGGTCTGGCATGACCGATATCGCTAGGGGACGTCGAGGAGGACATGAGTCAGAGTTTTGGGAAGGGATCACGACGTACCTTGACGTCTGTGTGGTTTTTTTAAGAGAATAGGTACGCGTTGATCGAATGAGTGGCCGCGCCGAGATGCCGGAATCTTGACAAGTGTTCTCCTGTTACGGCTGCTGCATGCCACTGGATACCGCTTCATTTCTCCTCCTTATGAGTTGCCTCCCTTTACACAGGAGTGACTATATACAATAGGGGATAACGATGAAGCTGCTTGCAGGTTACATCCCTGATACTGCTGAGGCACATTGGTGCTAACATCGGACCACAACCCGTGTAATTTTTGGCTTATATATCCTCCGCGTGATCTGAGTTTCAAATGACAGTTCCGTAGTCAAACGCGTTACACTGGCCGTATCCGTGTTGCCGAGAATGCATCATAGTGTAAAAATCAGCACAGTCATCCCGGGTCACGGATGCAAAGGAAGGTGTAAGCACTTATAGAATTGGTAATTTGATGGAAATTCAATGTAAGACAAGACCAACCTGAAAATACAAATGGCTATATGATCGCAATGAGCTGTACGAAGACTTGTCATAGCGGCCAACTTTCACGCCAGGAAAGCGACAAGGGCAGCTTCTGTCAGATGAGAGATGGGCCAGCAGTCGTCTCGAAGACCGGTGTTATTGAAAAGTGCCAAACTGCTCGGAAGCGCTGGAATCCGGGATTCCCCAGCCAAACCCAGCCAAACCTTATCTGACTCTCGATTTTCTCAGATTTCCTTTCACTTCTCATCTCTCTCTTGCACAAAATTGCGATGGCTGAGACCCAACAACAGCAAGTCCCTACATTCAAGCTTGTCCTTGGTGCGCATCCCTTCTTCACATCCTAACCTCTCTGTTTCTAATGCAACTGCCCATCCCTACTCTTGTTCTTCATCGATATTTGATTTCCTTCGTCCTGTCCTAATCCACTTCATTCATCCACCGAACTGTGGCCTTGCACTTCCGATCTGTGCGTTGTGCGATTTCAGTCGGTGATGGTGGGACTGGAAAGACGACGTTCGTCAAGGTGAGCTCATACCGCAAAGTCTTCGATGATTGGTCACTGATATCGCTCCATCGCATAGCGCCACTTGACTGGTGAATTCGAAAAGAAGTACATCGGTACGTTTTCCAATATTTCTTGCTATCTTCCTCCGCACCCGACCTTGCTTTATGGTTTTTTGACCTTGTCTGACCTTGTAACCTCAGCCACCCTTGGTGTCGAAGTTCATCCTCTCACATTCACCACCAACTTTGGAACCATCTGCTTTAACGTTTGGGACACGGCTGGACAGGAGAAGTTCGGTGGACTCCGCGATGGGTACTACATCCAGGGCCAATGCGGTATCATTATGTTCGACGTGACATCGAGAATCACCTACAAGAACGTGCCCAACTGGCATCGCGATCTTGAGCGTGTCTGCGAAAACATCCCCATTGTTCTCTGCGGAAATAAGGTCGATGTCAAGGTCAGTATTCCATGTAGACGTCTTTCGATCTCTAGATATCCAACATGTCCCATGCGTTAACAGGAGCGCAAAGTCAAGACGGGCGCCGTGACATTCCACCGGAAGAAGAACCTTCAATACTTCGAGATCTCCGCCAAATCCAACTATAATTTCGAGAAGCCGTTCCTCTGGCTGGCGAGGAAGCTCGTTGGGTATGTTCAAAGCGGTATTCGAAACACAAGTTCCTTACCTATGTTATCGTACAGAAATCCTAGCCTGGAATTTGTTGCCGCCCCTGCCCTTGCCCCTGCAGAGGTCGCCGTTGACGCTAGCTTGATGGCCATTTACGAAGCCGAGTTGAAAAAGGTACGATTTACTCCTCCATTTGAATGTTATACCGTGTTCTCAACAAAATATAGGCTGAGGGCGTCCCCCTTCCTGAAGAAGATGACGACCTTTGATTTTTCTTCCTTCCTTACCACTATTATGCTGCGACGATATTTTTGATCATTACACCCCGCATTCACAACGAACACCATTTACGCCTCTTATAACCATTTTACTCTTTTACCTTACTCCCTCAGCGGATTCCACAGTAGAAGTACTGGTACATCGGTACTCCAAACTGAGTGCTTGTATAGAATACACTTTCGTGGGTCATATATGGGTGCGACGTGATGCGAAATCTCGTTCAAGTTAAAATAGTGAACAATATGGTCAATCGCGATAGATCTGAACGCTAAGTCACAGAGACACAACTTCTACATTGATTGAACAACAACGCTGTTTTATCAAGAAAAATCCACGGTAACTACTGTAAAATCTGTCCCAGAATGTATCACCACAATGTCAAAGGTTCGGCAACAGAAGTTATTCGAATGAATGGAGTCAGGATGGTCATGAGCATTGTGGTGGTTCTCAGTTCCCAATCCTCCATGAAAGAGGTTTTTCAATAAACATTTAGACGATGCCTTTATGAAATACGTCTCGTCACAGTCAGTAGCATTGCGGAGGATTGATTTCCTCGCCTTTTTTCTCATCCGGGAAAATAATACAGTGGCCGGTGAATTTCAGTATATGAGCTCAGGAAATGGTTCAAAAACGAAAATTGGCGGCGGATCAGAGATTGGCGATATAGTGCCTATGAGATTTATAGGATGTTACATTACAGGGGTGCTTGCAAGGGGCTTGGGCAAGATTTGGTTATGCCAATCAGCAGCGTCATTAATAGCGTACTGAAAGTAGCGGAGGTAAATATATTGATCTGAAACGCATTCATAGTTCATTGCCACAAAGCCCTTTGTTGACTTCAACCGCTCCTATGCCATGCCTAAAAAACTTCCCTGTGGCACTACTAACGAAGCGTCACAGTGACAGATAAGTACGCATTGCGTAGCTGCTACGCTGCGCATGCCATAAGCAGGATTTCTCACTCTTTCGATAGAATTCGACCCAGTATAACGGGAGATACATGCACAGATTGATACTTTACTCTCAACAAAAGCGGTCACTGAAATTAAGAAGGCATGTCAGTCGGACTTGTGGCGCAGATCTCGAAATACTATATATACCTCTTGAGTTTCGACCTACGGTCCAGCAAAGCCTCCGCCAATCGGCCTTCTTTGCGAGCTTTTTTCAGCTGCGATGTCGTCAGCCAAGGTGATTTTCAGGATCGTGTGGGAAAGCGTACCACTTTCTTGTCTTCTGTCGACATGACGAGGCGACCAGCGCCCCACGTCTGATATAGTCGACTTGAGAGCAAGTCAGGAGTAAGAAAAGATGAACCCTTCGTTACTTACTTAGACGATTCTTCATTAATATTCGGTCTCTCCGCTACTCCCTCTTTTTTCTTTTCTTCCTCGTAAGCTTCCTTCTTATACTTGCTCTGGATCTTGACCCAAAATCTTTCTCTAAAACCTACTTCATCACTGTCGCCCCTGAGCTGTATGACACCGCCAGCAGTTTCATCAACGCTGAGGTACTTTTCGTACACATTCATAAAAGCAACCATTCCATCAGGAAGAACAACAGGAGTCCACTCTTCTTGAGGACCTCGTGCATCACGATCGGCAGACACAATACCATGAGTATCACAGGAGAGAAACTTTCCCTCCCCAGTACCTGTGCGGAGATTGACCGTAGACGAGCCAGCTACACGAGTCGTAACCCATACTTGTGACACATCGGTGGGTGTTCGATCCAGTAAGCTCGGAGGCTCCGTGTCGTCTTCAAGTTGCTCCTTGTCAAAAGAATAGATCACAATGCGGTTTGTCGTAGAATTGAAGTTGATAGAGATGGGGAAAGGATCAGAGGGATGCATAATGAATGTTGGTCCACGTATTTCACCGGGGTTTTCTGGGAGCAACCAAGTTTCTGGGTCTTCATTATCATCCTTTCGTCGACTGTTTTTGGATGATCCTGCCTCCCCATCCTCTCTTTTTCGCTTCTTCTTCGGCTTGTCTCCTTTAAAAGTAAGCTTAGTGGAGCGAACTTTGTCGAGCATGACTGCTAGTAAATGACAACATGTTCCATGATAACTAATCACGTGATAGAGGAGCGAGACCGTGGGAAAGTTTCCTTGTGAAGGTCGCGCCAAAAGTGTTTCCTCGTCGTGCCCGCCGTCCTCAAGAAACCCGCCAAAATGAAGTTCAACGCCGGTGCGTTTCATTCGCAATACGTTCAGACGTTTCATACCTTCCAGCTGGTGCTTCTCCGGTGATAAAAGGATGTAATTTGGGATGGATGGCTCATTTCACCTTTGGATGGACTTGCAAATTCAGCATATACTAACGACTTGTTTAGACGTCTCATCCTCCCGGCGCAAGTCCCGCAAGGCGCACTTCTCTGCGCCATCTTCCATTCGGAGGAAAATAATGTCCTCTGCTCTTTCGAAGGAGCTCCGTGAAAAATATCACGTATGTTTTGTTGAATTCGGGAAAGTCACCTTTTGACGCCACTGTCTCCCCCTCTTAGGCTCGTTCGCTACCAGTTCGCAAGGATGACGAGGTCCGCATTGTCCGGGGCAAATACAAGGGGCGTGAGGGAAAGGTCACGCAGGTGTACCGTAAGAAGTGGGTTATTCACGTTGATCGCGTTCAACGGGACAAATCGAATGGTGCTACGGCCCCCATCGGCATCCACCCCAGCAATGTGGTCATTACGACGATCAAGCTGGATAAAGACCGGTATGTTACGTTTTATTAGTGTGATTACATGATCTCATGTGGGTTTATAGCCGGGCGATCTTGGATAGAAAAGACACCAAGAAATCAAACGAGGCTTCGGGTGATGTTGAAATGGCCGACGTGCGTTGCTTTCCTTTGAAAAAAATCTTGTTCTCATTTCTCTCTAGTAATTTGTTCAGTTGCCTTTCTTTGCTGGGTCACCGAGTATTCAAAATCAGCCCCCATGTATCTATGCTACTGCAGATGATATGTTATGACTCGCATTATGCTGCTTGAAGCTGGTCGTGTTTGAGGTATTCTGCCGATTCTTTTGAATGTCATTCATTGTCCGAGGTATCACAAATCGCCTAACAGTGTTAACAGTGTAATGTAATCATTATAGCACCGATCAGAATATCACGTCCTCATCCTTGCTGTTCAACAAGTCAACTGGATGCTCATCCTTATCATAGTCAGAGATGGTTTGCATCGTTGATTCGCTTTCCGACGGAGTTGCATTTCTTGCCGCTGTATCTCGTTTCTTTTTCCCTTGCACTTTCTTTAGTCTTTGAAATGTCAGTGGTTTGAAAACCTTGGAAGCAATAGGAATGGGAAGAGAGAACTAACCTGAAGAATTCCTCTCGATCCATTTCGTCCAGTTCACTCATAATGTATTTAATAGTATTCTCAAGACGTGGGATGACGATGTGCTCAATCGCATTGACTCGTCGATTTGTTGCCCGAATGACTTCATCGAGGATTGTAAAAGCTGTTTGAAGCGATGCGAGTTCAACCAGAGTCTCGATTGCCTTAGCGTATACCTCTTTCGCCTTCAAAACTTGCTGGCCCCCTCGCCCTAAGCCAGTGAGATTGAAATCTAAGAGAAATTGAGCTATCAGCTAGAAACAAACGAGCAATAGAAAATCTCTCAGACCGGATCCAGCGGTGCGGTCGACCTCGAAAGCCGGCAGGACGACACCGGAAACGTTCTCCTGCTTTGCTTTTACCCTAAACGAGGCCTGCTTCGCCTGCTCCTGGACGAGATATGCAATGTCTCCGGTCGCATACGTGACCTCTGCCATTGAGAACGACGCCAGCTGCATCACTCTTCCCATCTTTCGTTTCGCCTAACGCTTCATTAGTTCAGTGTGAGCCAATAAAAGCGCTGACTCCAGATGCACCTCATCAACCTTCCTCAGGATCGCCCGGAACCGTGTGGTCAACGCATCTCGTTTCTTGGCCAGAAGTGAGTGTCCAGTCTGCGCTCCTTTTAGCCGAAGCTTCGTATTTGTGAGAGCCATGCGCGTTGCAAAGACATTTTCACGCGCTCCGGTTCCAGACATAGAGATAGTATGGAGTACCAGTTGAAGCGCAAGAAGGTTGAGGGCCTCGTCAATATTTCTTATTTATTTGATTATCATGTCGTAGATAGTTGTGATTTTCCAAGGGGGTATAGCTCAGCTGGGAGAGCAGCAGACTGAAGTTTGTTTTCTGAAGGTCCCGCGTTCGATCCGCGGTACCCCCAGTCAATTCTTTTGCCTAGTATTTCTCTTTATCTTTTCTTTCATACACGCTCGAAACGCGACCACCATCTTGCTCTTTCTTTATCCTATAACCAACCAGTTCGAAAGTACTGGAACCTCTTGCTGTGCGGCGATTTTAGATTTTCGCAGCCTACCTACCATTTATGACTGGACTGCACTTGCTCGCTCGCGATCAACCACGGACAATGTCCTTTCTCACGGAACCATTCACACTTCACGTTTACCCCAGTGTCATTACTCAGGACCACGCATGTACAAGATGCGTGGACGAACTTAGGAAAGAAGATGCTCATTTGATAGGCCTTCTAGGACAAGGAAAAAGACCATTTGAAAGTTGTGAAGAAGACAGCACTAAGCAATTGTATACTTCCCGTAGTCTTTCTCTGGATCATACACCTACACAACATTGGTCAATTGGAAAAAAAGTGAAGACCTCCAACGAACCTCCCATCTGGATGCAGGAAAAATATGCTTATTTCTCTGGTAATAGCTCCTTTCAACGACCTTGCCTGCATGCGATTCATTCTTCTCCTTTGTCGCATCTGCGAGGAGACGTACATCGTCGTGTACATCGAAATTGAACAATGGGCCTGATTTTCCTCGAGCTTTGTTGATGATAAAATCGTAAAACGTATAATGCTATAGATCCGAAATATCAGGTATCCAATCGATTGTGGTGATAAACAACGAACATGAGGTATAATCAGGTCCTCCTTCGAGATATCAGGTGACAAGTCTTGCAGAAATGACTGATTACGACTCACCTTGATGTACATCAAATTATCAACGCTGACGCCTCGAAGTTCTGGAAACTGGTGTCGACATTTCTCCAGGAATGTACTGATAGCATCTCCTTTTTTACACTGTCGTGATACGTTGTATTCAGTGAAACAGAATGACTTGGAACGTGAAAGATCCTACCGTAACGGTCTTCCGGTGTCCACTTCCATCCCAGTAAGAATACACAATTTCAATGTCCTCGTTCTTAATGGTCTCCTGTTTCTCCAACCACTCCAAACGCAGTCGCTCACGTTCCTTTCTCTCCGCTTCCTCGCGATCTCTGTCAGGGAGGAATGAGGTATCAACGTCGGGGTTTTTACGAAACTTGTTCCGTTTCGCGGGTGGGGCATCCTCGGGTGTGTCATCTTTCTCTTTGGAAGGCATATCTTTGCCTTCAGCCAGCTGGGAGCCATCATCTCCATCTCCATCCATTGCGAATGACAAGGTTGCTTTGGCTATTTTCTTGCGTTTCCTAAGCCTTTTGGTGTCGTCCCTAAACGGATTCTCCACATCCTATAAGTGATCTGATACTAAAGGCGCGAGAGAAAAGGTAAGATGGGAATAAACTGGAACATACTTGAGGTCATTGGATTTTGCAGCTTCTCTAGCTTTGGCTTCCTCAAGTTCTTTCCTCTTTTGTTGAAAGTCTTCAAGGCGCACCAAACCGACAGTATTGTGCTTGAGGGTGTCTTCCATCGAATCGTGTTGGCCGACAAAACGGTTGGCAGAGGGCCGCGCTTTCTCTGTTTCGTTAATGAGCGACTGCTTCTGTCGCTCAAAGTCCTCTCGCATCTGGTTGCGTTGTTTGACGAGCGCATCTTCTCGACGACCTTCACCTTTACTGGTGGACATGAGGGTAAAGTGGCGGAGTCCAAATAAGGTGCGTGACAAACTGTCACTGTCTCAATTTTCGGCACTGTAAGCCTCCATCAAATGGTCCACATTCTTGGAGTGAACCTACGGGACTCCCATGTCGCTCGAGTGTGTATGCAATTTACTTTCTTCTATAGCAATGTTGACTATAGAACAGTATGCTCTCACAAGTTTCTATGGCATTGGCCACCATACCGCGCATCGACTCTGTGCTCGACTACAAATCCATGACAAGTGTAAAGTGAAGGACTTGTCGCCTTACCAAGTAACCGCCCTCGCATCTTTTCTCTCCTCTCCTTCGACTTCTGTTACGCCTCCGCGTTATCCTCTCGCCTCTTCCGACTTCATCCCACCACCACCAAATAAATCCACTCAGGATCTGCAGCACGAATTTGCGCTGTTAAAAGCTGCACGCGATCAGAAGAAACAGAAGAGGAATAAACATTCCAGTGCTCCTCAACATCCCGTCCTTGATCCATTGAAAGATTTGAAGATAGAGTCAGAGTTAAGACGGATGATACGGGAGAACATTGGTCACCAACGGATGATCGGAAGTTATGTAGGAAAGAGGCACGCGATGCACTTGCCTGTCAGAGGACAGAACACACAGTCCAACGCCAAAACAGCACAAAAACTCAACCAGTTGGACCGCTATTGAGGTCACCATCGATTTCTTGTGTAATAATACTTCCCAGTCCTTATTACTCCATAATGATATTTGTTGAGGAAGACGTGACTTAAAGCAAGTGTGACTTTCCAATCTTGTGATGGCTACGACGAGCAAGCAGTACAAGAACATCGGTGAAGACCTTTGGAAAAGCAGGGCGGAAAAGATTGTGAGTATCCCCATGTTATGCACCTCGTGAAGGTCTTAGCCAAAGGTAGAATGCTGAACTGTTTGCCCTAACATACGGCGCTCTCGTCGTCCAACTCATTCAAGATTATGAGGACTACGCTGAAGTTAACAAACAACTTGAGAAGATGGGATATAACATCGGCACCCGCTTGATTGAAGATTTCCTGGCCAAAAGTGGGATCGGTAGATGCGCCGATTTCCGTGAGGTCGGGGAGGTAGTGTCAAAAGTCCGTGCCCCAATTATCCTTCATGAACCTTTCGCAAACACCTGGTTTGATACAGGTCGGATTCAAAACCTTCCTAAATATCACGCCGAATATTACTCATGGCGTAACATCAACACTTTCCTCGAAACCCGATAGTGCTGCCGCGACACAAGTCTCAACTGGATCAACTTTTACTCTGACACTTGACGAGAACCCCTTATCCGAATTCGTGGAGCTTCCTGAAGAAGCCCTTGAGGGTGGTCTTTGGTTTAGTAACGTTCTGTGCGGCGTGATACGCGGAGCTTTGGAGATGGTGGGTAACCTAAGCTGCTAAAACTGATGCCATACTCAGACTTTTGTTTTAGGTCCAAATGCAGGTACAGGTGGACTTTATATCGGATGCTCTTCGTGGCGATGAGAGTACTGAGATACGAGTAAAACTTCTGAGATATCTCGAGGAAGAGGTTCCTGTAGGAGATGATTAAGCCTTTTGTTGATCTATGGTAGGCGACGTAAGATTGTCCGCTATCGTGTTGTCTAACCCTTATCTTGGCTTGCGGTTTGGTCAGTCATCATTATGAATAATCATCACAGGCAAGTGTGGCCCGTTAAAAATGCTCTCAAAGATGTTAATGAATGTATGGAGGAACTAGATTTTTACTGAGTCAGTGTTCTTTTTGCTATCATTGTGCACCTTGCTTCTGGGTGAAATATTCACTGCTGGTGTCAGAAGCTGTTTTCAACTGAAAAAGCCAAAAGGAAATGTGTCATACCACTTCTTTGTCCACTTTCCACCTTGGGAAAAAGGAATTTTCCTTTGTCTTGAGCTTTTTTCCTTGAGAAAGTGTGCATTGGAAATAGTGATGTGAAATGTAAGTTTTACTTTGAAGCTGCTGAGTGAAATCAGACAAGATTTTTATATTAAAACTTTATTCACAAAGTTTGGTGGGCTTAATTTACACACATGCACACTTTTGTAAATGAGTTTATAATTTTAATTGATTTATTTGAATGCAATTTAGAATCACACTTAAAGAAGGGCCAAATAGTATTATTACTAAATCCAAAGTCAATTTTATAGCTTGTAGGCCTAAGATGTCTGCATCTTGAAGACTCTGAACTGTGGCAAGTGAACTGCTTACCTGATAATAAGCTTCCAGTCAAGCTAAGCACATCAATCCCATAGCACAACACCTTTGACAGGTCACAAACACAGGTCATTGGAATAGTATGTACTTTGATGCACAGAATCTGACCATTACAGGTGGCATCTGACAGCTATACATAGTAATAAACTTCTTTCATCAAAGATAATGCTGGTAATAGATGGAATGACAAGAGATAAATGGCATCAATCAATCAATGCTTCTGCCTTCAAGTGACAGCAGTACTTAGAGACTTGGAATGATAAAGTTTTTCCATGACAGACAGCCTGGCATTTCATCTTGGTGCCTGATGTTGCATAGCACTATCTCCAGACTTGGGTCAGACAGCAAAACTGTAGACTATGTACATATTACCTACTATTGAATGTGAACATCCAGCTATCTAATATATCTGATTTGCATAAGTCTTTTCAGTGTTCTCAGTCTTTGAACTTTTAGTGCACTTGACTTCAATGCATGATCATAATCAAGCCAGCCAATCTTCATCACATCTCATTTTCCCTCTCCCCTTAACTGCACAACCACTACAACAACTCTTCAACTTCTTACTACTATGCATATGAGACATAACAATCATCAGCAACAGTGCATTGCCAATCATGGTGAAGGAGCAAATAAAAACAGGTGGGAGGCCAGGAAAAAGGAGAAGAAGAGATTAGCTGACAAAAATAATGGCCAAAGATTAGCCATGATGCCAAGTGTTGGGAACACATTAACTGGTGCTCAAATCTAGTGACATGATATTCTGAGTGCTTGGGTTCAAAAAATGTGACAAACCAATGAAAAATTATGCCAATCTTTTGTGGTCCATGCACAAAGTCAAAGGGTATAAAAGGAGGAGGTTTATAGGAGAGTCAGTAACAATGCCCAAAAGTGGCTAGCAGCTGTTACAATTACTGCTACTAAACTAGAGAATGTGTTGGGTACACTAAGGTTATAAGGGGAGTTCCAAGCAGGTCCTAGAGAATATGCCAATAATTCAAAGAGGTTAATGATCAAAGTGCTAAGATAGCAGATGAGTTTGGGTAAGCCTGAATATAGTACTGAAAGGGGTAGATGTGTTGATGTTTGTTAGCAGTTTAAGGTCACAGTGAGAATTAAACTAGGTGCTTAATGTATTTAAGCTTGAAGTCCTCACTGTAGATGCAAGGCACTTAGACTACTAAAAGTGCTAGCAAGGTTTAGTGATGTATATGTAAATGCAGCAAGCATATGTACATGGTGTTCACCACTCTTGAATATGATTGAGTTTATCTAAATCCAGGTGAATATCCTGCACATCTATGATGTGCCCTAAGCAATCAATAGTTGATGCATACAATTCACACTTCTTCCACTTAAGATACAAGCTTGCTTGTCACAGTTGTTCAAAGACAACACACAAGTGCTGCTCATGCTTTTCTATGGAGTCTGAAAATATAAAAATATTGTCTAAATAAATGTGCATAAATTTTCCAATCACATCTCAGAATATTGAAGTCATCAGCCTCTCTGAAATGTCTCCAGCACATTGCAATTGCCAATTTACATAATATTACTGACAAAAGTCCCCATTAGGGATGCAAATACAGTCTTTGGAATGTCTTGTATGCAAATGTGTACTTGTTCATAAGCATCTGTCAGGACAATTTTCAACCTGTATCTAGCTTTCATGACATCTTCACAAATAACTTCCTGGTCCAGAAGTAGAGTCACATCCTTAATGGTACTATTGTTATGCTGCCACACATCTAGCGCAGTCCAAAGTGTCCCATCTTTCTTGGGAATACACAGCAAAGGTGCAGCTTGCATTGTGGTTCTCACCACTGAGTGATATAATAATTTGTTTTTTCATGAAGCTGCTCCTGTAGTGCTCATGGACAGCAAGGCAAGTGATACTTATATTGTTTATTTTCATCTATGAAATTAATCTCATGGTTCACTTCTCTCCATGGGGGAAGCTCCTCCTTTGTCCCATTGACAATGTCTGCAAATTCATGCTGCCATGCCTGGTGCAATTGCAGAATGTCATCATCTGACAGATCTTGAGTCTTCACTTTCCCTTTATCTATGCGCTTCTGGTGCAGTTGAACTGTAGGTTTGAATTGTTCTCTCAGCACATGCAACTGCGCTTCTCCAGTTTTCCATTCTCAGCCTCACTGGAGGCTTTGATACCATCAACTTTGTCAACCACTGCACATTTTTTGCTTTTAGCAATCATCCATTGAACACTATATGCGATGGTTCAGATATCTCATCAGCTGTGGGTTGACAATACACCTCTCCAGTGGGTCAACATGACACAGCCCACTTCTGTGCCACCATTGAGGCTACCACCTCATTCCACTCTGGTAGCATGCATGGGTCATATGCCCATTGCATGTCAGGTGGTGGCACTGGTGAATCCCAAAAGGATCTTACACTGTTTGTTGTTCCTGCTGCACTCATGGCACTCTGTTGTTCTTTGACCTTGTCTGTTATGATGTCTTCTACTTTCACCCTGGAGCTTGTTGGTTGACACTCCAGCGAGTCCACACTTACTCATTCTGCATGAGTCTTTTTAGGCAGACAAGCCTTGTCAGGCTGCTTCACTACCTTTCTACCCATAGCAGTTGGCTGGTCTGGCCCATTCCCCCTTTCCAGAGCTCCTTGGAACTCTTTCACAGACATCAGTATTGCTGACAAATTTGCCAGCAGACTGGCCACTGGAGCCAGTTTCTCATCACCATCATCCACCACATTCCTGTGACCTTCAAGTCAATTGCAGCTATTGCAACGCTTCTCCATGGCTTGATAATGTTGTAGGCGACCATCTGTGTCTGCCAAGACAATTTTTTCAGCCTTCAAAGGCATTCCATTGACAATGACTTTGTTATTAACAAAGTCAAGTGTTACTTTGTTTTTACACATAAATGGCATATCAATAATCATATCATAGTGATTGAAGTTCACTATATCCATATACTCCTTTGTCAGCTGTCCCAACATTTTTATCTTGACCTCCATGCTAAACTGCACAACAGTGCAACTTTTCATAGTTCTCAGCTGAAGCATTAAGGGCTCCGTAAGCTCATGAACATGTATAGTATTCACATGCACAAACTGAGCATAATGCCCATAGTAGTACTCCCAGAGTCCCACAGCATCCATGCTGGATGCCCATTGACCTTCAGATAAGTTACTAAGCACTCCTTCTGAGGAGTATACTAAGGCCACTGCAGCTTGTTAGCTGCTTTCTGAAGGGTTACACGTTGCATACAAACACACTTATCTCCTTGATGCTCAGTTAGAGCAAACAAATGCTCCTCTTCATCATCATGAGCACAATACTTATTGTCATATATGTCCACTATGATGTATTTGTCTCCATCAATCTGGACATTCTCAGCATTGTCCTCACCCTCTGGTTCCTCTACCTCTTGTAGAGCTTCCTCATCATTAACAAGTTCCTCTTGGTCTTCTTCAGTGTTGCTTTCTGCATTGCTACCTGCTACTGCTGTATGTGCACTTTGTACTTGCACTCTAGGTGCCTTGCAATTCTTTGCATAATGGCTTGTCTGGCCACAATTGTAGCATCATGACACCCTGCCTGTCACAACCCATACTAACCCCAAGCCCTGTACACTCACCAGACCATCCCAATTGCCCCAGGACAACAGGACCCTTGTCAACAACCCAAGGGACACACCCTCCATCAGCCTCAGCACCCCAGCACACTTCTCATCAGCCCTAGCACCCCAGCACACCTCCTATCAACCTCCCATCAACCCCAGTGCCCACCTTACACCAAAATCCCCTGATCAACCCACCTGCCCAGCCTACCAATCCTGACTACCCACCAATCATCTGGCTTCCCACATGACCACTCCTGAATGCCCCGCATGATCATCTCCAACACCATTCAGTACCTCGAGTACAAAGCTCCATGCACTGACCCTAATCACCACCCCTGGGACTAAAACCTCCCCAAACCAGTCCCAGACCTCACTATTTAAACCTGTAGGTAGCACTCTGTTAGAGTAGTCTTGATATTACCTTTGCCATTACTTTGTCATACTACCATCTCATATGAGCTTGTCTGTTTGTCTGCCAATCTACTTCTTTTCTCTCCAAGTCTCCTGGTCTTTCTAAATCTCTTTCTCTCTCTTTGCCTCAGTCTTTTGGACTTTGTCTCAGTCTCCCAGTTTTTTCCCCTTCACCCCCTTCACTTTCCTTGTTTCCAGACTTCACCCAGAACCATGACCCTCTCCTGCTCACCCCCGGCACTCTGCACACCCCGGAGCACCTCACTGTCTTGGACATCTTCCAGAACCCCCATCCTTTGTCCAGAGCTGTTTCTTCAGATGTTGAGTCTGCCTAATAAGGACCCGCTTGCAGTTGGAAGCCCCCATAGTCAGCAGAACCTGATACTGCCACTTGGCTTGTAGCCTGTGTCTCCACTACCAAAAGCAGCCTTGGGAGGGCTCACCCTTGGTAGACCATTCCATGCCACCTTTGGTTCAGGCTGGCCCATTCCAGGCATATACCAAACATCCTTCACCACTGGTACATTATCAGTTGGTCCTGGTCCAGGCCTTTGGCCTGCAGGCAATCTGCGCTGTACTACAAACTGTAGGTTGCCATTTTGTTCCATCTCAGAACATTTTGCTAAGAATGTGCCAACCTTTACAGGTTGACAGTGTCCTTGTGTGCAGTGGGAGCTGTTCTGGTCATAGTGAGTTGCAGTCCAAGCAGACTGCTTGTCACATATTGCATACACCAAGAATTTGGTCACAGTATTGACCTCAAGTGATAGAATATCATTGCATATCAGAGCACAATGCATCTCTGCTAGAATTCCATCCCATCTAAGAATGTCTCTTGGATGGTAAACTCATCTGAATATACAGCTATGTTTTGTGCATGACCCACTAGGTCATTATAAAAGGTCTGGACACCCATTCCAGCATTATGTACTGCTGTTTGGAAGGCTTTATGAGCTTTTTGCATAGTCACTACATTCACAAAGCAGTTATACAATCCTATGAGGACCTCCTTAAAGGTCCAGTCATGCTTATCCCTGTTTGTATGCAAGACATGGCAGCAGAACCAGTTTCATGCTTTCCTGTCTATGAACTCATAGAGCACAAAAATGCACTCCTGGTCTATGTCATTACCATCATAGCAGCATGCTGCTAGGTGATAGCACATATCCATAGCCTAGCCTTCCAACTGGGAAAACTTGTGTCCTCTAGCATATGCTCAGATATGCTTTCTTCAGCTCAACAAGGCTTGACTCCATCAAGAAATTTAAACCTGACTTCTAGAGAGTTATCCACTAGACGATTAAGGTGGTCATGCATATGATCCATATGAAATTGACCATTTCATTCATTCCAGGCATGTTTGCATGCAGGTCATGAGGTGAGGGCAATGACCATGCTCTAGCAATGAGGTGTGGGGACTCCTCTGTCTTGCATTCAAAATGCAGAACTAGTGGCTCCATTGGTACTGGTTCTTCTGGTCAATAACTAGGTGGTCTATAATCATCTCCATGATCTCTGTCTTCCCTGTTGTTTTGACTATGACCTCTGTTTTCTCGGTTGTTATTGCTATGACCATGCCTATAATCATTTGGATGATCATCTTTCTCAGTTTTTGTAACAAACTGTCACCTCATCTCATTGACTGGCATGACTTCTCCACAGCACTTAAACACCACACCCTGGTCATCTATCAATGACTCCCTATGAATTTGCAAGTTATGATTGCAGATGCATTGATAGTTAATGTGATCATACCAATTATCCATTAATGGAATACATCTTGCAGCTGGCTGCAAGGTGGCTGTCTCCTTTGGTACACAGCATTTGTGTACCTCCTCCTTAATCATAATGTGGTAACATGGTGTCCTGAGCGGCTGAGGCTTTTCCACCTCCTCTTAGTCCACTACCTTGGACATAGCTGTATCTACTTCTAATAGTGCCCAAAAGGGCACTCCACTAGCAGTAGCCTGTCAGCGTGCAGCATTCTGTCACCTCTCAAAGTCCTGTTAGAACTTATTAGCTTGTTGTGGAGCATTCAGCATATCCATCGCTTCAGCTATGCCTGGCACTCAGTGACACCTTATAGTGTCATAGTCCACAGATTCAGCCAGCATGGCTATTGATGTTGCTGTTCCACAAATTGATTTGTATTTCATGTACTTATTGAGCTCAAGCTCAAATATACAAGTGAAAAATTTGATGTATTCAGTCAAATCAATCCTAGGTACATTTTGGCCTTTATCAGCTAGCAACTGCAAATGCTTTACAATGTAAAGCTGTAGACGCTTCTGCGTCAATTCTTTGGTGACTGTTGGAAAATGGTCCAGTACCAGTTGAAGCTAGACAGATAAGGTTGACATTGACTATCCATCTTCCTCCTTATTGGAGGACTCCTAGTCTAGTTCTTCTACTAGCACCTCTGGCAGGCTCTTGTGCCTTGTCAATGGCCTTTGGCCACTTTTCTTCTGATTGCTTCCAGCAGGAGGCACAGATGGCACCTGATCCACCCTATTAGCAGCGTTGTCATACCTTCTTGTCTAATTGGGATTAATTATTTGGTATTGTGTTGTATGCATTGACAACTAATCATTGCCTACTACCTCCTCTTATGGAGGTGCTGTCTGGGATGGCCTGAAAGGCACACTATGCATATACACACTACTCTGCACCATTTTTCCAAACTGGGACAGGCTGTCCAAACTCCTTCACTGATGTCCACTACATTTGGGTAGTTCTGAGTAGATGAGTGACAGCAGCACTTTTGAGGCAAACATTCTCTCCTCTAGCCAAGTGCCAGGATTCAAGATCAATTTCATTTGTGATATGGATAATCCTCCAGGCATTCCAAAGCTCACACTAATGTTGCAAGGGTCTGAGTCATTCTGCTTGGGCAGAGGCTTGTATACTGATGCTTTTGGCATCTCTCCAGCTTGTAGTGCAGGTAAAACACCTGCATTGTCTGCCTGATGTATAGGATTGCCCATACTAGTCATGAGACATGTTTGTTTGCTTGACATGGCACCAAAAGATATTGAGAAGTTTGATGAGTGTGGTGCATTGCCCAAAGTGGTAATAAAAGCCCAGATTCTATAGCTAATAGCAGAAAATTCAAAAAAATGTAGCCATTGGCTACAGATAGAACAATATCACACAGTAGCTGAATCAGACCACAATATTGGTATTGACTAGATACATTGTGAAATACAAGATGTTGTTCTTATGTAATCTATAAACACATGTCAAAGATGCATGTCAGGATATAAATATAATACAATATGCGCTGTGGGCACAATAGATAAGATGTAGGTAACCTCACTGGTTACACCCAATGAGCTATGAAATCCATGCTGAAGGCACAGATCATAGCTCATCTATAGTATATGGGACGACTCCTGGGAAATTAGGATGATGACTAAAATTGGTCAGCGCTGACCAAGAACCTTCCTTATAAGGCAATTTTTTGCTTTTCTCACTAATTTCAACAGCAAATACAGGATTTTTTTTAAAATACAATTTAAGTAAATATATTACATCTTTTAGTAATGTGTGCAAGGTGTCAGAGAGTCTGAAGGTGTGGGAAAGGCCAAACGTGATTTAGTGGACACTGGTTTTCACGCCTCGCGTGTTTTTTGTATAAACATGACCAAACAATTCCGAAATTCACCATTGTAGTGAGAAGACACTACAAACAAAGTAAGTGTCAGTCTATTGATTGATTGATCAATGCTTACAAACATTGAATTCAACTTATTAGACATTACAAACAAAGTAAGTGCCAGTTTATTGATTAATTGATTAATTACTAATTAAACAATCTAGCTTATTAGACATTACAAACAAAGTAAGTGTTGGTCTATTGATTCCTTGACCAATACTAATAAACATTGAACAGACACTACAAATCAAGTAAGTATCAGACTATTGATTGATTGATCAATGCTAATAAACATTGAATACAGCTCATTAGTAAAACTTTGACAATATTGAGCTATTGATATACTAGATATATCATCATGTAAGTGACTTTTAAAGGTTTTGAGCTATTAAAATGCTTAAAAA